>CM053513.1:21348712-21384037 GCA_028627145.1 Eidolon dupreanum
CTGATTGGTTCTGATGACTGGCTTTGACCAGTGGAGGAACTGTTGTGCAGGATTCATTTTAGCAGGTCTCTAGCCCTGTCTGTGCTTTCGGTGTGTTGTCCTAAGTTGTGACTCCAGGTGGTACTCTGGCTCAGATCAAAACTGGCCACTGGGGGTGCAAGCTGGGGCCTCCTGGGAGTGGCCATGCCATCGGTCAAATTCAATTGCAGCCTGAGCCCTGTCTGGGGACACCTGGCATGAACCACCAAGCAATCCGCAGATGGCCACCATACAGGCTGGGCTTAGAAGTGCCTCAGGAGGCCAAGCTGCCAACTGAGGCTGGCTGCCACTAGTGCCGGCTAAGGCTGCTAGTACTGAGACCAGACGCTGCTTGTTTAGGTTCTGTGAACCTTTGAGAGATATTAGGAAAGTCTACAGCTTGAGCCTAGAGAGGCTGTTTTTATGGAAAATCCACTGAAAGTGCCTTGGGTGGACCCACACACTGGGAGAGGTAGAGTCTCAGGGACTCATCAGGGCGGGGCCACCAGTGTTAGCTAAATTGCTGGAGTCTCAAATATGGCAGTAGTCTGGGTCTGCACACTGGGCAGGGAAGAGCTCAAAAAAAGAACAATGACCTCTGTCAGCACTTCTGTCTGGGAGAAAGTTGCCCCTCCAGCCCTCGCCTTCAAGTCAGATGACTCAGTTCCTCCCCTTATGTCTCTGGCACCCTATGAGCTGCTGCCCCAGCCCTGGAACTCAGAGAGAGAGTGTGTCTGTCAGCCAGTTAAGTTCATGTGGGGCCCTATAAGAGAAGCACCTGGGACTCACTCAGCCCTTCAACTCACTCAGCCACAATCTCTGCTGGTTTTCACAGTCAGAGTTGTGGGGACTTCTCTTCCCACCACTGGAACCCTGGACTGAGGAGCCCGGTGTTGGGCCAGGACCCTTACACCTGAGGGGGAACCTTCACAGCTTAGATATTTCTCCAAATTATCCACCTCCACACATGGAAGTGGGACAAGCCTATTTCGGGGATCCGCCCTGTTACCAGTCTCGAAGTGGACTCTTCTGTGTGTCCCCAGTTGAAGGACTTTTGTTCAGCTAGAATTCAGGTAACTTCCAGTGTTGAAGTTTAGTTGTAGGTTTTTCTTTTGGTTCTTAGCTATTTTTTTAATTATTTGTTTGTTTGTTTATTGGTGAAATAGTTAATGAAATCCAAAAAGTTTCAGGTGTACAATTTCACAGTAAGACATATATATATTGCATTGTGTGTTCCTCTCCCATAGTTAGATTTATTTCTGTCACCACATGTTTGACCTCTTTAACCTCATCTACCTCCCTCGTCCCTCCTCTCCCCCTACTCATTGGTAACCCCTAGTTCACTGTCTATGTCGATGACTCTCTGTTTGTTTGCCCTATTCATTTGCTGCTTTTAGGTTTATATCCCTCATATAAGTCATATTATGTAGTTTTCAACTTTTCCTGTCTGGCTTATTTCACTTAGCATGATTATCTCAAGGTCCATCCATATTGTTACAAATGGCAGTATTTCATCTCTTCTTATGGCTGAGTAATATTCCATTATGTGTATGTATGTGTGTGTGTGTGTGTGTGTGTGTGTGTGTGTGTGTGTATCACAGCTTCTTTAGCCAATCATCTATCATAAGACACTTTGGTTGCTTCCATGTCCTGGCCACCATAAATAATGCTGCTATGAACATCAGAGTGCCCATATCTTTTCTGATATGGGTTTTCAAGTCTTTGGGGGTAAATTCCCAGTAGAGAGATTGCTGAATCATATGATATATCAATTCTTACTTTTTTGAGGAAACTTCATACTGTTTTCTATAGTGGTTGTACCAATTTGCAGTCCCACTAGCAGTGTATGAGGGTTTCTTTTTCTCCGCATCCTCTCCAATATTTAATATTACTTATCCCATTGATAACAGCTATTCTAGCAGGTGTGAGATGAAATCTCATTGTGGTTTAGATTTGCATTTCCCTAATAGCTAATGATGATGAACATCTTTTCATATGTTTATTGGTTATTTGTATGTATTCTTGGAAGAAGTGTCTGTTTAGGTACTCTGTCCATTTTTTCATTTGAATTGTTTGTTTTTTGTTGTTATTGAGTAATACGAGTTCTTTGTATATTTTAGATATTAGGCCCTTATCGGAGGCATTGCTTGCAAATATATTTTCCCATTCGTATGGTTGTCTCTTTATCTTGTTGATGGTTTCTTTTGCTGAGCACAAGCTTTTTAGTTTGATGTAGTACCATTCATTTACTTTGGCTTTTCCTTCCTTTGCTTTTGAGGTCAAATTCATAAAATCCTTTTAAGTTCAAGGTCCTTGAGTTTAGTTCCTATGTTTTCTTCTATGCATTTTATTGTTTAGGGTCTTCTATTCAGGTCCTTAATCCATTTTGAGTTACTTTTGGTGTGTGGTGATAGACAACAGTCTAGTTTCATTTTTTTGCAGGTGGCTTTTCAGTTTTCCCAGCACCATTATTGAAAAAAAGTTTTCCTTTTCCACTGTATGATTTTGGCTCTTTGGTCGAAAATTATTTGCTCATATAAATATGAGTTTACTTCTGGACTTTAGATTCTGTTCCACTGGTCCGCGTGTCTGTTTTTCTACAAATACCATGCTGTTTTGATTACAGTTGCTTTGTAGTATAATTTGAAGTCTGGCAGAATGATGCCTCCAGCCTTGTTCTTTTTTCTCAGGATGGTTTTGACAATTCGGGGTCTTCTGTGCTTCCATATAAATCTGTTGATTTTTTGTTCTATTTCTTTAAAACATGCTGATGGGATTTTGATGGGGATTGCATTAAACTGTATAATGCTTCTGAAAATAAGGTAATTTTAACTATGTTGATCTTTCCAATCCAAAACTTGGAATATCTTTCCATTTCTCTGTATCATCTTCAATTTTTTTTAATAGAATCTTGTAGTTTTCATTATACAGGTTCTTCACATGGTTTGTTAGAATTATTCCTAGGTATTTTATTCTTTTTGGTGCAATTGCAAAAGGAATTATTTTTTCCACTCCTCTTTCTGACATTTTGTTATTAGACTATAGGAATGCTATGGATTTTTGAACATTGATTTTGTATCCAGAAACTTTACTGTATTTGCTTATTGTTTCTAGGAGTGTTCTTGTGGAGTCTGTAGGGTTTTTTATTTAAAGAATCATGTCATTTGCAAATAGTGACAGTTTGACTTCTTTGTTATCTCTTTGGATGCCTTTTATATCTTTCTCTTGCCCAATTGCACTTTTTAGTACCTCCAATGTTATATTGAATAAGAGTGGTGATAGTGGACAGCCTTGCCTTGTTCCTAATTTTAGAGGGAAGTTTTTTAGTTTTTCATCATTCAATATAATGTTGGCTGAGGGTTTGTTATATATGGCCTTTATTATATTAAGGTACTTTCCTTCTACACCAATTTTGTTAAGTGTTTTGATCATAAATGGGTGCTGTGCCTTGTCGAAGGCTTTTTCTGCATCTATTGATATGATCATAATATTCTTATTTTTAATTTGTTTATGTGGTGAATAACATTAATTGATTTTCATATATTGAACCATCCCTATGCCTCTAGGATGAAGCACACTTTATCATGGTATATAATCATTTTAATATGTTACTGTATTCAGTTCACTAGTATCTTATTTAGGATTTTTTCAACTATATTCACGAGAGATATTGGTCTATAGTTTTCGTTTCTTGTTTTATCCTTAACAGGTTTTGGTATTAGAGTAATATTGGCCTCATAGAATGAGTTGGGAAGTATTGCCTGCTCTTCTATTTTTTAAAAGAGTTTGAGAAGAACAGGTATTAAATCCTCTTTGAATAATTGCTAGAATGCACTGGTGAGGCTATCTGTCCTGGACTTTTACTTTTTGGTAGGTTTTTGATAATTGTTTTCATATCCATACTGCTGATTGGTCTATTTAGATTTTCCATTTCTTCTTGATTCAGTTTAGGAAGGTTGTATTTTTCTAAGTATTGGTCCATTTCTTCTAGGTTATTAAATTTGGTGTTATATACTTTTTCATAGTATTCTTGTATGATCCTTTGTATTTCTGCAGAGTCTGTGGTAATTTCCCCTCTTTCATCCCTGATTTTGTTTATTCGTGTCCTCTCTTTTCTTTAGTGAATCTAGCTTGGGGTTTGTCAATCTTATTAACCTAAAGAACCAGCTCTTTGTTGCATTTATTTTTTCTATTCTTTTCAATTTCTTTTAATTCTGCTCTAATTTTGATTATTTCTTTCCTTCTGCTGACTTTAGGCCTCATTTGTTCTTCCTCTTCTATTTTTTTAAAATGAAGTGTTAAGTTGTTTATTTTGCCTCGTCCTTGTTTTTGGAGATTGGCCTGTAATGATATGAACTTTCCTCTTATGACCGTTTTTGCTGTGCCCCAAAAGATTTGACATGTTGTACTATCATTATCATTTGTTTTTATGTATCTCGTGATCTCTTTTTATGTCTTCTGTGATTCAGTTATTCTTCAGTAGCATGTGGTTTAATCTCTATATATTTGTGGTTCTTCCCAATTTCTTTTTGCAGTTGATCTCCAGCTTCAAAGCATTATGATTAGAGAATATGTTTGGTATGATTTCAAACCTCTTATATTTGTTGAGGCTATCTCTGTGTCCCAGTATGTGATCAGTCCTTGAGAATGTTCCATGTACACTAGAGAAGAATGTATAAGCAGCTGTTTGGGAAATGAAATGTCTGTAAATGTCAATTATGTCCAATTGGTCTAATGTGTCATTTAAGAATCCTATTTCCTTTTTGATTTTCTGTTTGGATGATCTGTCCATATCCAACAGTGGGGTATTTAGGTCTCCTACTAAAATAGTGTTTTGGTCTGTTTATCTCTTTAGTTCTGCTTAGTATTTGCTTTACATATTTCTGGGCTCCCTGATTGGGAGTATAGATATTGATAAGTGTTATGTCTTCTTGGTGCATTAGTATTTTTCTTTATCTTTTTAAGATAAAGAAAGTGCCCCTTAGTATTTTTCTTTATCTTTTTTATTTTCAAGTCTATTTCATCTGATATCAGCACTACTACTCCCACTTTTCTCTGAATGTCATTTGCTTGAAATATGTTTTCCCATCCTTTCACTTTGAGTCTATATTTGTCTTTGGAGTTGAGATGTGTCTCCTGCAGGCAGTATATGGGTTGGTTTTGTATTTTGATCCATTCTGCAACTCTGTGCCTTTTTATTGATGAGTTCAGTCCATTTACATTTATGGTAATTATTGAAATATGAGGTCTTTTTATAGCCATTTTATCTTTTGCTTTCTGGTAGCTCAGTGTTTCCATTGCTTCCTTGTCCTTGTGATTCTGTTTTCTTTATTTTGATTGACTTCTGTGGAATTTTCCTCTGGTCTTGTTTTATGTTACATACTTAAGTTCTGAATCTTTGGTGTGTGTTTAACATTATGAACTTGTAAAGGATAGTTATATATATACACCATCCCTTTTCTTCTGCCATACCTTATCTCCATTCCCCTTTACAAATTTAAATCTTTGAATCCTCCCCTTTTCAGTCATTGTTATATCTCTTTGTCCCTATGTATACTGAATGTTCATTACTATCTTATTATAGTAATTCTCTTCTTATTGTTTAAGCTTATAATGCTTTGCTATTAGTAAGGATTGCAGTCCTCTACTTCTATTTACCCGATTTTCACCTTGCTCCTAATTATGGTTTTTTTTTTTGTCATTTTTTTTTTGGTTGAGCTGTCCCCTTTCAGTATTTTCTGTAGTGCAAGCCTTGTAGTGGAGAATTCCCTCAATTTTTGTATGTCTGGAAAGAGCTTTATTTCTCCTTCATATCTAAAGGAGAGCTTAGGTAGATACATTATTCTTGGCTGGTAGTTCCTTTCACTTAATAGTTTGAATATTTGATTCCACTCTTTTCTTGCTTGTAGGGATTGTGCTGAGACATCCGATGATAATCTAATGGATTTTCTTTTATAGTTTACCATCTTCTTTTCCCTGGCTGCTCTGAGAATTCTATCTTTATCATTGATTTTTGATCATTGTAATACAATGTATCTTGGGGAAGGCCTTCTGTGGTTGAGATAATTCGGTGTTCTGTTGACTTCTTAATTTCCAAACTCAAGCCTATTTCTTAGATTTGGGAAATTGTCGTCAACTATTTGTCTAAAAATGCTTTCTAGCCCCCGCTTCTTTTCCTCCCCTTCAAGAATGTCCATAATTCTTATGTTTCCTCTCCTGATGTATCAGCTAGTTTTTGTATTTCTCTTTTATTATTTTTCATCTTTGATTTCTCTCTTCTTCCTTCTGATTTATTTCTAGATTTCTGTCTTCGATATAACTGATCCTTTCCTTTATTTGGTCACCTTTATTTCCCAAGCTTGCCATTTCATTTTTCAACTCTTGCAGTGTGTTTTTTTATCTTCAGAAAATCTATTCTGTTCTTTTTGAGGGTTTCAATCTCCTTGCTAAAAAACTCATTCTGCTAATCTGATTGTTTTTTCAATTCCTGTAATTTTTTATATGAATTGTCTTGGATCTCATTGAGTTTTTTCAGAAATACCATCCTAAATTCTGTCATTTAATTAACAGATTTCTATGTCTTTAAGCTTATTTCCTGGAGATTTTTCTCTCTCTTTTTGAGATGCCTTGTCACCTTTGTTGTTCTTGGTGTTTAATGGACTATTTCTCTGCCTAAACATTAATGGAAGTGTGTCCTGCTTTTTCTCCAGAAAGGTTTATTATATAAAGGTCTCTCTTTATCCTTTTGCAAAGAAGGCACTTTTCTTTTGGTTTTTGGTCAGTGGCGTCTAAGTCTCTTGTATCCCTGCTTTATGTAAAGCCCTTTTAAGACTGTTTTCTTTTTTTATAGACGTTTAATTGCGCTCACTACTCTCAGTCTCAGTTTTTGTCAGTATTAGCCACAGTATCAGTAACTTCTGCTCATATTCCCCTGAGCTCAGCCGTGTTCGGTCTTGGAGGATATGGGTTTGGAAGTTGCAGGTAAGCCTTGGTTTTGCAACTACGGCTCATAAAAATCAACTGTTGTTTCCCTGCCATCCTGCTTCTCTGCTTTCTGACCTGTCGCTGGTCATGTGGAGCTCACAGCATTCCCAGGCAGGGCTGTTTAGGGAACTCCTTGCACCTTCTCCCCCTCCCTACCCCAAATCCTATAGGGAACTCCAGCTACTGTGAGAGGGAGCTTCTTTATTTCTCCCAGTTCACCCCCCGACACCAGGAATTCTGAGCTGTGGTAGCTCTAATGCGCAGATCCTACACTCAGACATGCTGGTGTACAGTTTGTGTGTTTTTTGTTAAGTTTTAGATGTTCAGCTTATTGTTGTTTCAAGGCGAGAGATCTGGGGATGTCTCTTACTCTGTCATGTTTCTCCAAATTCATCAGCATAGTTCTCTTTAGCTGGATGAACATGAATGCACTCATTCTCAAGTGAGAAGTGCAGTGGAAATTTATGAAGGTTGGCAGCAGCTATTTCTATCTGAAATAGCCTGATTTGATGTTTATTCCACATTTGAAAACAGAGCAAAATACTTACAGTAAAACCCTTTTACTAGAGAATAGACTGATTTTAATAATTGAAATTTGGAAGTACATTTAAGTTCTTTCCAAGTCTAGTTTGATCTGACACCTTTGTTGATCACGTCTCATGAACAGTTCCTTCCCTTCATGTTGACATCATCATCAAGTACACGAAATACATGCTAGCTACTTCTTTAGTACTCAGATTACAATGCCAATTAAGTACCTCAGTCTAAGAAATAAATAGAGTGTACAGCTGATCATGTGTGAAATGAATGTAAAGTCACCATTCCTTGCTCTGGTCTCTCCTGAGAAGAAAGTTCATAACCCTAAACCGATAGAGAGATTTCCTTCTCTTCTTATTTCTTACCCAAAGGACAGCTCCCAAATTTCTTTCAAGGAGGCTTTTCAGGTTTTTCATGCATTGTGCTGCCCCACAACAATCATGTGAGGTATATTAATTGAAAATTTTAGTGATATCAAAGATGCTTCTCAGAAGTGGTCACCAGAGTCCATGCATCACACTGAACCTGGAAAACAATAATATTGGTCTTATGATTAAGCATGGTTAATCCCAAATAAACCACTTGAATCTTGGCATTATAAACAACAACAACAACAACAAAAAAAAAACAGAACTTAGCCAAAAGCAGATCCACATTAGAAGAATACATGGAGCCTGGATGGCAGCATGTGCCCCACACTCTCTGCTTCCCTGTACCTGCCAACGTGAAGCAGCTGGAGCCCAGTTTGTGGCCCTAGCAGCTGTGCTGAGAGGCAGCCCTCGTAGCAGCACCATGGCCTGTTGGAATGACTACATCGACAACTTTATGGCTGACGGGACCTGTTAGGATGCCGCCATCATGGGCTATAAGGACTCACCCTCTGTCTGGGCCACCATCCCTGGGAAAACCTTCATCAACATCACACCAGCTGAGGTTGGTGTCCTAGTTGGCAAAGACCAGTTAAGTTTTTTTTGTTGTTAATGGGCTGACACTTGGGGGCCAGAAATGTTCTGTGGTTCAGGACTCACTGCTCCAAGATGGGGAATTTATTATGAATCTTTGTACCAAGAGCACCAGCAGAGCTCCTGCTTTCAGCATCACTGTCACCATGACTGCCAAGATGCTAGTTCAGCTGATAGGCAAAGAAAGTATCCACGGTGGTGTAATCAACAAGAAATGTTATGAAATGGCCTTCTACCTGTGGCATTCTCAGTACGGACCTCATCTTCCCCTTTCCCTACCACTCCTCACTGCATTTGTACCCCTCTCCTTCCCACACACACACTATTATATATTTTAGCCATTACTCCATACCCTTTATTGCTGTTAAAACCATATGATATGGGCTGAGGGCCAGGGCTGAATGTATAGACACCTCTTCTTTCCCATACCCCTCCTGTGTGTGGTTGGAAAACTTTTTCTTTTCCCCTGAGTAAAAAAGATTCTACCAAAAAAAAAGAAAAAAGAAGAATATATGGAAAGCTTCACTGGCTGGGTGAGTGTAGTGGTTCATGTAGCTGGCTTGAATTACTTCTCAACTCCAATACCTCAGATGCCATAACTACATAAAGATGGCCTATATTGGGTAGAACCAATTTAAAAGAGAACCAAGGGGTGGTAAACCTGTGAGATGGCAGGTTTTAGGAAGATGAACCCCATCAGAGTTACTGGTGATCATGTTCCAACCCTGAAATTCAAACAAATTTGCAGAGTTCAGAGCCTTGGGAGAAGAGCCATGTCTCCATTTGAGTGATGGCTCTAACTGTGAGAAGATGGCATAGAGTCAGTGGGAGTTAGACTTCCCTGTAAGATACTGATGTCTTGTGGCTCACAGACCCTCCTTGCCCCTGCTCCTCCAACATCTATGACAGCTGGAAAATAAAGTTATACAGAAGAATATGATCCCACTGAATAAGATTCACCCACTTCACTTAAGGGGGAAATCCATTGCTCACTGACACTGCTGGCAAGTGCACTGGGTAGTTGGGAGCTGGGCCTTTGATAAAGGTTTTCACTGGACCCTAAAGACCATCTTGGGAAGGAGACAACCATTCTGTGGAATGACCAAATTCATTTCTAAAAAAGCACAACTCCACCTCTGTCTCCACAAATGACTTGTTTATCTTACTTTTTGCTCACGTAGCTATTTGGCATAAGGTTCACAGATCTTGCTTCCTGACAGTTAGGATACTGGTCCCACCTGACATGAAAGGATAGAATATTTGACAGAATCTCCAATTTCCTTTGTTAAAATTCAATAAAACAATACAACAAATCAATAAAAAAATAAAAGTAGCACAAGATAACTCTTATTCAGAGCAAAAGCACAGGAAATGGTGATTATAGTATCACTTACTCTTCCAGCTGGGAGATGGAAAGTTTCTTCTGCTGTAGAGTTTTTAAGCACCTAGATTACAGAAACATTAAAATGTGGGGAAAAAATCCTGGATTTTCTTCCAGAGCTGAACTTTTGCTATTGACATTGTCAAATGTGCAAAAACAGAGATTAGACTTTGGAGCTTAAGTGTTTTCTCCTTGAGCAAAAAATGGAGGATAAACTTTGCAACTCTTCCATGTAAGACTTGAACTCTTTGCCTCCAGCGTAAGAAAGAGTCTGGGAACCCAGTATTCTCTTTCTGCCCCCTACATGGCCCACACTAAGTGGGGATTTCTGGAGATTTCCCCAACTTGCTGCTACTGAGCATACTCTCCTCTGCAAAGTGAGTTACTTTCCATTCTTAATATTATAATTTAATTTGGTGCAAGGTTTGTGGTAGAAGATCAGGCCTGTTTCTAGCTTCAATGCAGAAAAACTGCTCCTTTTTACTTTTTTTTTTTTTTGAAGGAGAGTTTGACTTCTCTTATTTATATCCGTACAAAACAAGGTCTTCAGCAGGTAAGCATTGAAAAGTTATGTGGTGAAGAATTACATCAAACATATCTGGAAGGTCCTCAAACCAAACAATGACATTTCAGGTACAGAGAACCAGGCAGAAATACAGTCAGCAGATTTTCATCCAGCACACACACACATTGTCCAGTAACTCACTTGGACCTTAAACTACTGTCCCTAGGAATGCTCTCCTCCAGGAAAGGCAGGAAGAAATACTCTTTTTTTTTTTTCGCCTTCATCCATTTGCCAGGGACTGGACAGGTCTCGTTTTCTGAGGAAACCCCCAATTCTGATGCCTGCTTTCTGACAAAGTTCTCTCTGCCTCCTCAGGCCAAGCCCCAGTTGTCCCTGCTCTGGCTCAAGGCCCAATAAAACAAGTTGGAGCTAGTGACAATGAAAGATTGTGCCACCTTGTGGGCCAGGGTCCCAGACCAGCTGGAGGGGCACATTCTACCCTCCAAACCTTCCAGACTGGAAAGAGAGCACATGTCTCTGCTCCCTTCTACCCCTTGGCAAAGCCCCTCCACATCCCTGTTTCTACTTTTTAAAATCATGTAACTCACTTTCAAGTAGGTTTTCAGGAAATTTCAAAAACAATTTCAAGAATTTGTACTGTACATGGTCATTTTATACCATAGTATCTAGTTTTACAAATACTTTAGCCTCTCCTTTAAAAATATGTCTAGTACATTCAATTAGTCAATGAAGAGAACCCTGCAGGTAGTGATGAAGAAGAATGCCATACATAGTAAAAGTAGTCTCTAGGGTTCTCTTTATTTTATGGAGAATTTGTTTTGGAATAAATATTTTGGAACGTATTTTTTCCAACTGATTAGCAGGGTCTCCATATATCTTCACTGAATAATTCATGTTTTTCTGCCGATTACAAATGCTGTCTAATTTCTCCTCATCTTAAAAGGTGCCACCCAGAGCAGATCCCTTTATATCTCTGTCACTTCTCTCTGACATATTATATAAAGTTTAGAGTCAGTGGAATTTGTAGCATCCATTTTAATGATAAGGTAGATATTATTCTAGATAATCTATTCTATTCTGTTCCGGATATGCTAAAAGTGTGTGTGTTTCATTTTATAGATGAGTAACTGAAGTTTATTGAGTCAAAGCTACTTTTACCCAAGTACATAGCTAGAAAGAAATGTAGATAGTATGTGAATTGTGATTTTCTTACTCATCCAGTGTTCTTTCCTCTGTGTCAGTTAATGTATTCTAGCTGGTGCATGCTTTATGCATGCAGAACTAAAATCTTGTTTTTGTTCTACAATAATTTACAAACATGTAAAACAAAATAGGAGTGAGGCTTTTCCTGTTTTCACAAAATTTGTCTGAGAACAATGTGTTATGGAATCTTTACTGTATCCATAACATTCAGTCATTTCTTCATTTTCAACAGTCTAAAAGGAGAAGAGTAGAAACTTATTGAGGTATTTCTTGGTGGGAATGTGGGAATGCATAGGCATGAGTTCTGAGGCTTTTCTTCTCCTCCTCCTGGTGGAGGGACCAGTGCATGACTATTGCCTTAAAGATTGTACAGGCAGGACTTTGGCAGGAGTTATCCACTAGCAGGGGCAGAAGGAAGGGCAGCAGAAAACATATCATTTGGGAATAAGCATACATGATCTTATGGATCGAATGGATACTGCAGAGAGGAGCTATGCTTGAGTGAACCGGACAGGTCTCTCTTGGTAGGGCAGGGGACCTCAGCAGGAGTTTGCATGGAGTGAACCACAGAAGGGGTCAGCTGGAGCATCTGCATCGGGGAATGAAAAAATGCCATCTGTGAAATGCAAGAGAAGTGAAAGAACAAAGTAAAGAATGGACACATCTCTCTATCCCATTCCCCTCCCTGATTTCAGTGCCAGCATTTTCATTTGTCTTCACAACCAACTTTGAGTGAAATGGTTCTCTAAAGGACAATTTTAGTTTTAAATGCAGTGTTTTTCAAATTGGGATCTGTGAGTTCTCAAGTCTAAAGTGTCAGTTTTTATTATCTAGAATGTCAGTCTCCTGCCTTAGAAGCGTTGTTCACATGGTTCCTTATTTCTTCACCTTCAGTATGATAATTTGTATCTAAACAGCTATAACTATTGAGATGTAAAAACCCTTAAGATATCACATTTATAGTTTAAAATAAATAACTCTGACTTTAGAGAAGACTTACCTGTCAGAATAAATATCACACACACTCAATATGTCAAATACTTCCTGTCTCATGCTTTTGAATAAGCATAGTCTGATCTTTTACTTTGAGTTTTGTCATTTAATACGGGGGTATTTGTTACATTATTTCAAAGGTGAGTTGGTCTCTGAACTTTAGGAAATAAAAATGGTTTCCTGTGGCAGTAGATACAATAATTTCTTCTCTTGTCGATGGACAGTGTCTCTGTATATAATGGCATTAGCTTGTGCAGATCCATGGATGGAGATGGCCACAAGAAGAGGTGACCGAAAGGCAGGGAAGTCCTGATGGTCATCCTTATGGAACTGACTACCTCTGCTCTTTTCAAAAGGCACAGGTAAGGTTATTATCTCCTCTGAACAGGCAATGTGGTAAAGTAATATGCAGTACAACATATCCTAAATTATTCATGAGTCTTACAATGCATGCTTTTGTGCTGCCAACCACCAGCTATTTGAAGCTTCTTCCTTTGGTCAGATGAAGAGGATTTAGCCAAAATAAGATAAGTAGGCACTGTGGCTAGGAACTTTCAAAATCACCTTTTCTTTCTAACCGTTGGCAATGGGGACACAACACAATGAGTGAGAAGTAGAGCTTTGCCCTAGAAAAAACAATCTGCTGCAAAGTTTTTGGCCTCAAAATGGTATTACAAATGTGAATCTACTGGGAGCAGAATTCGTAGAAAGAAAATAATACAGTTTTTTCTAAGGAATGGACAAAGTGTTGCTTGACATTGCTGAAGTAACCTGGAAACTATATTCATTTCATCACATTTCAGCAAGAAAATAAGAAAAAGTTGTTGGACAGTGGCTTGTCTTGTACATATTTGTATGTGTGTGGTTGAAATAACCATTAATTTGGGGGAAATCTGTAAATACTATTAAAAAGGTTATTGAAATTACAGATTATTAAATTATTCATTACATATTGGGAAAGAAATTGGGCAATGCCCCTAGATTTAATTCATTTTATCACTACCAAATTATTGGCAAAAGACCTCAGTAATGTATTTCCTTTAATTTTTTAAATATATTTTTACTTTTTGGTTACAGTTAGCATACAATATTATATTAGTTTTAGGTATACACCACAGTGATTAGACATTTAAATAACTCATGAAGTGATCACCCTGATAAATCTAGTACCCGTGTCACACCATACATAGTTATTACAACATTATCGACTTTATTCCTTATGCTATATTTTACATTCCCATGACTATTTTGTGACTACCAATTTATACTTCTTAATCCCTTCTATTTTTTCATTTACCTCCCCTCTGGCAACCATCAAAAAGTTCTCTGTATCTATGAGTTTGTTTATGTTTTGTTTGTTTATTATTTTGTTCTTTATATTCCACATGTAAGTGAAATCATATGGCATTTTTCGATCTAACTTATTCCACTTAGCACAATACTCTCTAGGTCTATACCTGTTGTTGCAGATGGGATGATTTCAATTTATTTTTAAGGCTGAGTAATAATCTGTTAAATATATATGTACCACCTTTTTATCCCCTCATCCACTGATGAACATTGCTCCATATCTTGGTTATTGTAAATAATGTTGCAATAAACATATGGATTCACATGTCACTTTGAAGTAATATTTTGGGGTTCTTTGGATAAATACCCAAAAGTGGAATTATAGGGTCCTTCTTTTTCTGTTGTTATAGCCTTTGTTTTAAAGTCTATTTTATCTGATATAAGTATTGCTGCTTCAGTTTTTGGTCATAGTTATTATTTTCATTCTCATGAAATATATTTTTCCATCCCTTTTAGTCTGTGTGTGTTTTTCAATTTAAAGTGAGTCTCTTTATAATAAAAAATGAAAATAAAATAAATAAAAATAAAATGAGCCTCTTGTCGACAGCATATCATCCATCAACAGCAAAGCAGTATTACAAAAATATGTCAGGGGGACTTCTTAAAGAAGAAGAAAAAAAGGATCAAACAAATGAGTAATAAAATGGCAATAACTACATATCTCTCAACATTACTTTAAATGTAAATGGATTAAATGCTCCAATCAAAGGATAGGGTAGATTAATAGATGAAAAACAAAATCCTTACAGATTTCCTTTAAAACACAGAAAAGTATTGAAATAAAAGTAAGCTATTCTTTATTTTTCAATTTACCTTAGTTTTGTCCCAGAAACATTATAACCACCATTTTATATAGTATTGCTTATGTAGGAAATGAACTTTATTTCTTGGTCTGAAAAATTCTTAATACTTTGTCCCATCTTCAACTTCTGAACCTAGTAGCAACAGTTTTCTCACACAGAATTTCCATTAGAGTTGTTGAAAGATACAGGTGCACTTTTAGAGGGAATAATATCTGGTGGCCTATTATTTGAATAGCATTATAAAAGACTGCTTTAAAAATGTAATCAGTATGGGTAGAAGATAGAAACTGAGGAAAAGAGGCCTTTGTTGTTTATGTGGGTGTATATTTGTGTGATTTTATTAGGTTCCTTGTTCAGAGAAGTAAAACCATTATAAAAATGTCATTATGAGAAAAACAACTCAGAAAAAAAAAAGTAAAACTAAAAATTAGCAAATTTGAGAATAAGGTTTGCAAGTTGTGTGTGTTGTTGTGTGTGTACATGCATGTGTGAAAGAGAGTGGGGGAGGAGAAAAAGAGAATGAGTAATGGTTGCTACCTCTACTGGTAATATCTATTCGGAAGCTATGCATGCAAACTAAGAGTGTGTTAGGCTGGACCAGGTATATTGCAAATATCTTTTTCTTCAATAAATGACCTTTCAAAAACATCACCATCTCCACCATGGCCTAAGATCAATTTTTGGCTCAAGATTTATTTAGCTTTAGGTTCTTAGTGATGAGTTACATGTTTTTCTGATAAACATTTTTTATAATTTCCACAGCAGTGTAACACCTGGAATATAGTTTTTGTTTGGAGGAAGACTTATGCATTTATTTATTTTATTTTATCAATTTTTTCAAGGTCTTTTAAAATCATGTTGTTGGTAATAGCCATTATTAGAATGATTGGACAATGCTTGGACATTATTAGAATGATTTAGTTTTACTCAACCTAAAACTTTAAGTGTGTGTGTCTTATTTAGTTGGAGCAATATTATTACAGAAGATGAAAAAATTGTACCATTCTGAATCCCTTAAGAAAGCCTTTGGACATCTGACATCCGTATAGAAAATAAAATCACCCATTTTCCCTCAAAGCATACTCCTGTGCTTTTTGCTATAATTCTCTGTTGCTAGATATGGATTTTGTATACCTCTAAAGTCAGTAGACCCTCATGTGTGTCTAGGGGACAGATATTACATTAGATTTGAGGAGGAAAATATCCCTTTTGTTGGATTTGGTGGTGTTGCATGATGGAATTCTTTTTGCCCTCTGTCTACTTTCCAAATGGTAGTTCTCCATAAAACACATTTAATGATTCCTCCATTTACAAGAGTATCCTTCAACACAGCAGAGTATGCTGAAGATCTGTAGAGCTAGGCTGGAGTGTCCAGTGAGTGAAGACTTTGTTATGGCAAAATAATGAGGTGTGGGCTTTATATTAAGAAACCTCCCTGGAATATCTGTACTTTTTATTGTTTTTCTACTTACTAAAAACCAAAAACCTGACAGTGAACCCTTTAATCTAATAAATTCTGTTAAAATAATTAAGTGCATAATTCACTATTTAAAATCAAAGTCCTTGTTAATATCCAGAAAGTTGATGTCATTTTAGAGAAGAGAATAAAACAATAATTGTGATTAAAAATATGTAAGAGTATTGCATTTCCATTACCTAAATTTACTTTCCAGGTTAATATCTGTTAATATACTTATAAGACTAAGCATTGATTTCTCCCCAGTTTGGTTATAAGCTGCAGTGGCAATTTTGTGCCCTTCCTTCCAACACATGTGTACACGTGCATGGAGGCTAACATGTGTGTGCATGCATACAAACATTCCTATTTAGTGATAAGGACTCACAGTAACTTGCTGGATTTCATGGTAATTGCTGTTAGGTTTCTCTTTAATGGTAACTGCATCCTAACAGCCTATGTAATTAATTATTTATCTTGTGAATTTCCTTCCTCTGCCACTAGAATGTTAAGTTCCACGGGGCAGAAACTTCTGTTTATTTTGTTCATCGCTTAATGATAGGTGCCTAGAAGAGTGTCTGCCACAATGAAAGTGCTCAAAATAAACATCTATGACATGAATAAATGATTTGCACACTTTTAACACTAGGCATGTGACACTAGGCATTTAACACTAGGCAGGAGGCCTGTTATGACTGTTATCAAAAAAAAGAAGTGTCCGATCATCTATGGTAAGACACCTTGGTTCCTTTCATGTCCTGGCCACTGTGAATAATGCTGAACACACATTGCAATATATATACAACATACTGTTGAATTGTATACTTGAAACTTATTGGACTTTGTTGATCAATGTCACCCCAATATTTTTTAATTTAAAAAGGAACACTGATAAAGGAAAATACATGGATGAATTTTTTTAAAAAAGAAGTTTTACCAACTATCTCTCTCCCACCCTCCCTCTTCTAATGCAGGGTGTCTAGACCTGTTCTTTCTGTCAGGACTGAAACGGCTGAAAGGAAATGTGGTTTTAATGACTCTTCCTGGATGATGACTTCATTTGCCAAACCTTGCCCTGCCTCTTGAAGAAATTCTGAGCAGAGCATTATATCTCAGAGCCTCATTCCTATAGAGTGAGGATCATGAGACCGACAGTAGCTTCTAGTCTGTGACTAGGGTTCAGGCCAGATCCCCTCTGAGAAATTCTTGAACTTTAGGATTCTCAGAGAAAAAAAATATTCTTTTTATAATTATCTCTATAAGAAGAGAAAATCAACTCTGTTATTCTCTATAGACAAATAACAAGTAAAATGTTTTAAATCTACAATTGCCAGGAATATCAGCTTCTCTCTGTACAGTATTAGATAATAAGTATTTTATTTTAATTATTATATATAAACATACATTTATGTATCACATATACAATATTTAAATTGCATATGTTTTAATATCATATATGAACAATTTATCATATATTTCATATCTATATATCATATAGGCATTTTATCATATATTTAATATTATATTTTATAATATGTATTAACATATACATACACAATGCCAGCTATCAGTTATAGACTATCAAAACAAAGCAGAAATTTAAAATACTTATATCTTCATTATAAGTATAGCTGTATTATAATCTGATTCTTCTTTTTATTGAGGTAAATTGACATCATATTACTTTCAGGTTTACAACATAGTAATTTGATATTTGTACATGTTACAAAATGATCACCACAGTAAGTCACCATACATCATTACAAAATATTATTTTTGGTGATGAGAACTTTTAAGGCCTACTTTCTTAGCAACTTTCACATATGCAATACAATGTTTTTAACTATAGTTACCATGCCTCAGCCTTTCCTATCTATTATGTGGTTTCCCTTTTGTTTGCCTGACATGAAAGGGTTGGTCTGCCGGTTAGGTGTTTGTTTGTTTGTTTGTTTTTCCAGAGTATATTGCTTCATATGTAGCTGTAGATTCAGTGTGTCTGTGGAAGGTAGTGAGTTTAGGATATTCCTGTATGGACATCTTGAACCAGACCCCATTTCAGCAATTTCAAAATGCCATCCCCTGCTTTCTGGCCTCCATAGTTTTTGATGAGCAATATACTTTTGATCTACTTGCAGATCCTTTGTATTGAGTCACTTTTTCTTGCTGCTTTCAAGATTCTCTCTGTCCTTGGCTTCAAGAGTTTGCTTATAATGTATCTTGGTGTGGCCTCTTTGGTTTACAGATTTAAGAGTTCATTAAGCTTCTTTTTTTTTTTTTTTTTTTTTTTTTTTTTAGTTTTTCCAAAGATTTATTGAATCAGAAACAAATTGGTCAGATACTTGTTGGAAAAAAGCAATTTGATAGGTATTCAAGAATATATATATATTTAAGCGAGACAATCTTTGATTGACCTCACAGATTGCAGGGATCTTGTCAGTTTACAATCCCTTATTTTTTATTTTTATTTTTATGCTTACAGCACTTGGTCTTCCTAGGTGGCCTCCCATCCAAGTACAACCAGGCCCGACCCTGTTTAGCTTCTGAGATCAGACAGGATCAGGCTTTTTCAAGGTGGCATGATTGTAGACCAAGAATATTTTTTTTTAAAGTATTGTAGTGCAAGCCTTCTTAATAAACTAGATTATGTTGTGAACTTTTATCTAAATCTTTTAAGGGCATTGGTTCTTAAGAACTAGAGCTTATTCTATTCCAAATCTATCTTGTGTTCCTGAAACACTGCAGAAAGACATTTGAAAGCCGTTTTTTTAAGATATGGATTTCTTTTTTCTTCTTGCTGGTAATACTTTGCTGTGCCAAGTATGTGTAATTTTTTTTCCAGATAATTGTGATGCTGAGAAGTTTCATTGATAACCTGTCCATCTCTAGTTTCAACAGTCTTAATCACAAGTGTCCTTTTTGCGTGGGTGTCAACCAGAGAGTGTGAACTCAGGGAAGAAAAGTCTGGAAGAGGCAGAGCAATTCTGCCCTCCTTGCCTTTAAGCAGCTTTCTGCAGGTGGCAATCTAAACAATCAAGAGCCATCTTAACATTCAGGAGGTCTTGGTATTCATGAAGGTGACAAGCTATTTCTTCCTTCATGTTCTGAATCTCAGCCTGCTGGCGGCCAATATTGTCTTGGTTGTCAGCAGCTTCAACAGCAAAGTCCTCTTCCATTTCACGCATCTGGCGTCCAAGGACTTGTTAGTTCCTTTAAGTGCATCCACTTCTCAGGTGAGGGAGTGCACCTCTCTCTGGCACTCATTTGGCTCCTGCTTCACCTGGCACAGGGCATCACTGTTCCAGTTAGCAGCCTCAGAGAGGTCAGCAAACTTGAACTTGGATGATTCCTCAGCCTCCTGAAGGTTCTTAGAAGCCAAGATTTCGTACTTCTGATGTACATCAAGCAGGGCAGCCATGAGGTCAAGCTTGGAAACACCCACATCAATTTGGGCATACTGTTCCTGAATCTGGGCCTGCAGCTCTTGGATTTCTGATCATAGACTTTTTTCAAATCTCTTCTTGCAAGGACTCCACTTTATGCTAAAGGTCAAGACATGCCAAAAAAAAGCACTGTCAACATCCTGTCCCAAGGACTGTATGGTGTTCTCTGCTTCTTCTCTCTGAGGCATCTTCTCCTGTAATTTCCCCTGAGCCACATGGTGTCTTTGGCCAGGCTGTTGGGCTCCACTTCCACATGGGCCTTGTCCTTGGTGAGCTGGTCCACCTGCTGGTACGGCTCCTGCATCTCCTCCCCAAGCATGACTTGTTCTAGCCCTTGAGCTGCTGGAGCTTGGTGAGCAGGATCTTGTTCTGATGCTCCAGGAAGCGTGCCTTGTCGATGGATTTGGGGATGCTGTCATTCAGCTTCTGTAGTTCTGTCTTCTCCTTGGTGCAGGTGTTCTTGACTTGGTGTTGATGGCATCTGCCAGCAAGAAGTCCACCGAGTCCTGCAGCAGCCACAAACTTGGACATTGTTTCACAGGCGCACAGCTGAGAAGTGCAAGTAGCATGTTGCGAACATACCCCTGAGGGACGAGGTGTAGACACTGTGGCTGGTGCTGGAGCGCAGCACGTTGCCCAGGTTATTGGTGCTGGTGGACATGATCTTGTAGCTACAGGTGGAGCTTGGCAGGCTGGCAGTGACTGGGCCTCCAAACAACCTGGAGTAAGAGGAGAAGGACACAGACCTAGTGGATGTGACAGCAGTAGGCTGGGCGGCTATGGCAGTGCGGACTGGCTGCAGGCTGAGACAAGGAAGGAAGCAGTGAGTATAGGCCTTGGGAACACTGCTGTGTCTCTGGTGCGGGCACTCAGCAAGTAGTGGGTAGTATGAGTGGGATGTTGGGGCAGGGGAGTCTCAGAGCCTTCTTCCTCCTTGCTTCTCTGCTCCCTAAGACTGTGTGTGGTCCCCTGACTTCTTGGCTGAGCTAGGACCATTGGAGGCTTTTCTGATGATGGCTGGATCTCTCCATTAAGTTTCTTGAATGTATAAATTTGTGTCTTTTACTAAATCTGCCAAGTTCTCAGCTATTATTTCTTTAAATATTCTTTTTGCTCCTTTTTTGCCTTTCTTTCCTTCTGGGATTCCCATTGCATGTTGGTTTGGTTGATCTGTTTGGTTCTGTTTATTTACTTCATTCTTTTGCTTTTCTGTTCTTCAAACAATAAATTCAGGGGAAGTTTTACAGTTTTCTGATTCTTTGCTCTGTTTATGCAAATCTGCTATTGAAATCCGGTAGTCAGTTTTTTATTTTCATTATTGTACTCAGTGTTAGAATTTCTTTTTGGTTCCTTGATTTATAAGTTATGATTGCTTATTGATATTTTCTATTTGTTCACACATCATTCTTCCCATATCTTTGAACGACTTTAGAATTTTGAGATAGGTGATTTAACATCTTTGTCTAGTAATTCCAATCTGTGTGCTTCCTCAGAGATAATGTCTGTTAATTTAAAATTTTCTGTGAATGAGCCAAACTTTTTTTGCATGATTTTTAATTTTTCATTGAAACTAGACATTCTGAACATTATAATGTGGAGTCTCTGTAAGTCAAATTATTCTCCCTCATCAGAGTTTCTCTTGCTTGTAGGTTGTAGCTTTCTTTTTCGCATCCTTTAAAAACTACTTTTATAAGTCTATATCTTTATCATGTGTGATCTCTCAAGTATTTGATCCTCTAGCAGTTGTTCACCTCATGTTTTGACACAGGTATTTTTGAACAATAGGAGCCAAAAAATAATAAAAAGGTAATATTTTAACTACAAAAATAGCACACACACACCTACACACATGCACATTCTCTTTGTAAAACATTAGAATTAATTACAGAGAACGAAAAGTGAAAAAAAAAAACTAAACCCAACCCTGAAACTTCCTTCTATCTCATTCCTCCTCTTAAAGAAAATGTTCAAAAGTGGGTGTTTAACCTTTAAACCTTATGCATCTATAGGCATATCAAAATACATACAAATATTTTTATCTTATTCTCTTGAACTCCTCTGTAATTTTCCAATGTATGGGTAAAATATAGATTAATGAGTCATAACCTTATTGATAGATCTATGGGTGGCTTAGAGTCTTTAGCTGTTATAAGTAGTGCTAAGTGAATGCATGACTTTTATTTAGAGCACAAGTGCTGTACCTGAGAGATAATTTTTCTAGAAGTAAATTTACTACATCAAAGCATAGCCCCTTCTAAATTTCTAGAACTATTGTTAAATTAATATCTCTAGAGGCTGTTTAATTTGCACCCTCATTTGCAGTGTATCAGTTTCAGTTTTGCCACAGCCTATTCCAGAATGTTAGCAAGTGTTTGGCTTCTTCCGTTGGTATCTGATTTTGTTTTTAATTTTTAATTTATTTTTTAGAATCATCATATTTTCTTTATGGGTGAGCTATCTCCTTACATCTTTTGCTAGTTTTCCTTTTGGACTGCTGGGATTTTCTTCTTGATTGATAAGAAATATTTATATTTTAAAATGATTGAAACAATTACTTTTTCTTACGTTTTGAGTCATGATCCCCACCCATTTTGCTGCTGTCATGGCTTATATTTTCAGTTGAATTAACCAATTATTTTATTTTATGAGTCCTGGATTTTGTGTCATAATAGACAGATTTTCCCTTTTTGTGATTATAATTATCTAAATTTAAATATTGATCCATTTTAATGTAATATAAGAGTTTAAGAATCAATAACATGGATGGTTGCTGTCAATCAAAACTTGTGTTTCCTTTCCATAATAGGAAATTGACATTGAAACATGGCAGTCCAATCAAAGACTACATTTTCTAGTCATTTAGTCTTGCATGTGTGTCCATGTGACTAGTATCAATGACAGAATATACACAGAAGTGGTATGTGACACCTACAGGCCAAGACATTTAAGACATTCTCTGTCCCATTCATCATCTGGACACAGGCAAAGAAAGTGCCCATTTGAATTGTGGCAGCATAAGTTGGCAGGAACTTGATTGTCTGAATCACCATGGGCAAGATAACTATTCAGTAACTAATATCTACAGTGACTGTTATATGAATGAGAAATCTACTTCCATTATGATAAGCCACTGAAAACTTGGGTCTTATTTATTAATTTAGCTATCATGGCTTTAGTAATAAAGAATCCAGTGAAGACATAGCTGTCCCTATACACTCATGTTTGAGCACATTTAGTGCATTACTAAGTATAATGAAATGTGCTCAAACATGAGTGTATAGGGACAGCTATGTCTTCCAATGAAAGGAAATTGTTAGTAACCTAGCAATTTGTAAAGAATCAGGAAGAGAGGTGGTAAATCAGTGAGTGATTTTCAGAGTTAATCTCATGTTGAAGTGAGAATTCTATTCATTGAACCTATGTCATCCACATCACCAGATAAGACTATGGCAGAAGCTGAAAGTAAAAAGCAGAGATATATCAAACCAATCTAGGCTTATTTTAATTCAACCATTAATAATAGTATTTCATTTTCAATATACTATCTAGAATAAATACAAATGAGGACTAAAGCCATTGATATTGTCACTACAAAAGTGAGGAAGGAAATGAACAGGTCAAATGAGGAGAACTCAAACAATGCACCCGGTTTAATTTCGAAAATTTATAATTTTGCTTTGTATTTTCGTAACTTTTGAGAAGAATTTTTTGATGAGCTTCCATTTTGGGGATAAATTAACATTCTGCATTGAATGGAGTGAAATGGAAAGGCCTATGATTTTGCAACATCTCCATTTGTTTTGGTAAAACCTTCATGATAATCAGAAAGAGCAAGAACTTAATGAGTTTTTGTTATAAAACATTTGTCTAAGAATGACAATATCAAAAAAAATGAAAAAGAACAATGATGATGAACTTATCTGGACTGAAATATTTAAACATTTCCTTACATGAAACCATAATTCATAACCTCCACATATCAGAATTTTCCTGAGCTTACCAGGAATCTCATCATAGGTAAAAAAAAAATTTCATTAAATTATGGGCTATAAAGAAGAGTTTATTGAATTTGTCAACAAATTTAACTTTATTAATGATAAAATGCAAACTTGATGAATATTAAAACCTTATAAATCAACTAAAAATAACAAGAACATATTTGTAATTGGAACACCAGAAGGAGAGGAGAGACAATATGACCAAAAAAGATTTGAGGAAATAAATGCTAATTATTTCCAAATGTGATGGAAAATATCAAACAGGTTGTAGAGCTCTAAGATACTCAAGAAAGTTGAATAGAAAACATACTGTACCCTACCATATTATAGTCAAATGGCTGAAAACCAGTAATAAAGAGAAAATCTCATAAGTTGCTGGGGAAAAAAAAGGTTATAAGAAAAATGTAACCCAAAGTTCTAACCCAAACATTGCATCAAGAAGACAAAGTAAATGTAGTTTTAAAGTACTGAGAGAAATTAACCTCTCAACCCAGATTTCATGCTTTGTTAAAATAGTCTTTAAAAAGGAAGCAAAAATAAAGGTATTTTTAATCCATAGTGAAAGAAGAAGTCACAAGGGAAATGAGAACTTATTTAGAAATGAATGATAATGAACACCCATCATTAAAAGTTTGTGGATATAGAGAAAACTCTACTTTTTAAAAAATGTAAGAAAGCACTGAAAGCTTTCTTAGAAAAGCATAAAGGTTTAAATAAATGGCTTAACCCACCACCAGAAAAAGCACAAACAATAAGAGAAAATTAAACGTAAAGTAGAAAACAAGAAATAAAGACAAGTAGTCAATGAATTAACAGAGAAATGACAGAGAACATTAATAAAGTAACTTTGGTTCTTGGAAAAAGATAATACAATCAATAATCCCTTGATCAAGAAATAAAAGAGATGTAATACAAATGATCAATATCAAGAATCGCATAGGGAACATCACTAGCAGCTTCAAAATGATGATAAAAACTAATCAATTGGCCACTTGGAAAAATGGATAAATTCCTTGTAAGACAAAACATACCAAAACTGACCCAAGAAAAATCAAAACATCTGAATGGACTTAAAGAAAGTGAATTTGAAATAGAAAACCTTCCCAGAAAAAAATCATGCCCAATAACTTCAATGTTGAATTCTACCAAATATTTAAGGGAAAAAGGAAGAAAGATTTTAACTGTGCATCATATATTTCAGAAGAAAAGAAAAGGAGGATTACTTATGAGTTTATGTCTTCAAGGTAGTGTAACTTTGATATCAAAATCTGAGAAAGATATTCCAGGAAAGGGGAATTGTAGACCAATATCCCTCATAACCAAAAGAACAATGATATTTGACAAAATATTAACAAAATGAAAAGATAAATATTTGAAAATAAAATTATAACATGACCAAATGTGAGTCATCCTAGGAATTAAGGTTGGTGTCATATGAAAAAACATCACTTAACATAAATTGCCATATTCAGATTAAAATAGAAAAATGACATGAGAATATTAAGAGATAGATAAAATTATATGATGCAATTCAGTTCTCATTCATGATAAAACATCTCGGCTAATTAGGAATAGAAAGGAGCTTTCTCAACCTGATAGAAGCAGCTGTGAAACATCTCCAGGTAATTATTTTACTTAATGAGATATTGAGCATGTTTCCCATAGAGTTGGGAATGAAACAGTGATGTCTGCTCTTAGTACATTTTCCCACGTTTTTCTGCATAGAGGAAGTAAAATAAAAATAGTATTTTATTTATACTATAATATACAGAATATTTGAATTCCATGCATAAACTTATAACGATGAAATAGAAGGAAAAAATAACCAGAAAGTTACATTTTATACTTAATTGTGTAGACCATAATAAAGATGACAACACTTCCTAATTTAGTAAAGATATCTTAATGTAAGACTAATTTTTCTCATGATATTTTAAATAACATTTTAAGATGAGAATTCTGGGGTGGTTCCATAGAGTAGTGGTAGCACGTCTGCTTTACATGTAGAAAGTCCTGGGTTTGAACCCCAGCAGAGCCACAGCCCACACCCTGGGAGCACCAGGCCCCCCGGGAGCACCAGGTCCCCCAGGTGCACCAGGCTCCCTGGGTGTACCAGGCCCCCAGTGTGCACCGCGAGCACTTGGGAGGAGATACCCCGCCTTCAGAGACCCAGTTATTAAGGGGAGACGGCAACATCCATAGGTCAGGAGTGGAAGTTGGAGGGGGAATTTAAAAAAATATATTAAAAAAGAATAAAATGAGAATTCTACATCAAGGAAACATGACTTTGTTTTTACTTTCTTGATGATTTCTAATCATGCATTTTTATCAGATTGCATTGGGGCTATCAGGAATTCTATAATTGGTCTTTGGTTTGCTAGTGGATACTCAAGCAAACCTTCAGAAAAAAGTTAAGAATAATGAAAGACAAATTAGGCCACGAGCAGCTCCAAGAACATAACGAGACACATAATCTTAAAAAATGTCCTGAAGATACACACTTTAGCTGCAGAGAAAACAAACACCCCTATTATTATTGAAGAAGTACTTTGTAACACTGGGTAGCCTAGAAGATACAATGTCTCAGTTGCTTTTTTGTTGCCTGAAGGCTTAGAACTGGAAACAAATGCTTTGGATATGTGTGCAGAAAAACAGAAAGAAAATCTTCTACAAAGGACAAGATTAATCATGTATATGGAATCAAGATTGATGCTCCAGAATGCCTGGAAACTCATTGCTCTTATAGTCACAGAAGCAACAGGAAAAGTTACCCACAAGGAATACAGTGGATGAAGAATTAACAATAAGAAAATAATGTACATATCTGAAACAACATTTTGCATAGTATTTTCTAATACTGCAGAATATGGATCATAATATAAGAATGTCTTTTTATACACCAGTAGGGGACTATCACACTTTTCAGCCAAGTCTAGTAACAGGAATAACGTCATCTTCTTATTGGTTGAAGAAGAAACACCCATGGTCTGAATTAAGGCCCAACAAGAAATGATGTCATGTGATAATGAAATCTTATTATCATGCATAAAAAGTGGAAAATCCATAAGAAATTGAAATACTGTTTATAAAGCATTTTTTATGTCCATGTGATCTTTCATCTTTCATACATTGCACATACTCTTGTATCCAAAACCCTGTAAACTGTTTATCTGCATAGTCTGCCATTTTCCCACTGACATTTTCCCAATGTTTGCCTAGCATCTTTATCCCAGTAGGAAAGGGTTTCAGTAACAATAACAGTAGCCCTGGGACCATAATCTGAAAAATACTCTTCACCTCTATTAAAATATGGTGTCATGTAGGGATCGTTACTTGCCAAATTTCGAAGGTCTAAACCTTTCTACCCTTGGAAACACTCAGATATACTGCATAGGCCACACAAGATGCTTAGAAGCACCTGCAAACACTTGGATTCAGTGCTTGTGAGCAAAGGGTCAAAATAGTCTCCTAGAGCATCAGAAATGCTCTTTATTTACTGTAATACATTTCTGAAAACTCATAAAACAGAATAGCAACAACTGGAATCTTTTCTTCTCAAATGATAGATTGGAAAGGCAATGAGTACTCTTTCCACTAGATGAGAAGCTTATATTGTTATTAAGGGGAAATGATTCCTAGTTAATAGCATTTTAGATTCAGATGTGTATGAAAGTTAAATGTATAAAAAACTAATGGTTTTCTTCACATGTTAGAATGTAAGGGTTTCATCCCAAGAAAGTTTTCAAAGTTGTTACAAATTGATCCATAATTTTTAGTTATAAACTTCCATGATTTATTTCTAATATTATATATATATATATATATGTATATCTCCTACTCAAATATTGGCAAAACCATTGTACAAATGTTGTGACACTACCAAAAAATGAACTGTTAGTAATGTCGTTATTCTTGAACTGATAGACGTCAGTTAACATAAACTGATAAACATCATCCAGACTCACCTTTAGAAAGACAATTGAAGGATTTGAATAACAGATTCAAAGTGAGTTACAAAATAAGTATGTGGAAAACAAGAATCAGCTGTAATTATAATACTGTTATAGTTTTCACAAATGAACAAGTGAATACATTACCAAGTAAAAGAATGGAAAGATCATTTAGGGATCCTATACATTGGTGAAGTCAAAAGCCAAAAGGAATACACTTCCTTTATTTATATATACTAAATAGAGAAATAGTTCTTTATGCTCACAGGCCTGATTTAAAAAGCAGGTAGCATTAAAAATTTTAATATTTTCAATTTGCTTTTGTTCTAAGGTAAACATTGTTCTATGTGATGCATTTTGAGGTTAAAAACAGAACATTTGAAAGTATAAAAGTTATCTTTTGAAACCAAGTTTTTAAATGCGTTTTTATTTTATAAATAAAAATGAATAGAGTTTGCATTCTTAGGGTAAGTAAAGTTTTTTTTCTTTTCTCATTTATGATTTTTGCTTCTCCTAAGATCTCTGCCTCTTAGATATCTGCTTTTCTCTTTCAGGGCTCATGTGAAAGAGCAAAAACTCGGTCAACGTTTAAGGACATCTGAAAGGAAGCAGGCGCTGCCCATCAGCAACCTCTGAGTTTAGAGACACCTGGGCCTTGCACACGTGCTCTGTGTCCTCTTGGCCAGTGGCCTCTCTACGCATGTGCAGTAACATCAGCCTCTGACAAGCACATGCTCACTTGTGTCTAGAGGCGTTGCTTGGTAACTGTTGTGGCTGAAAGATTCTAAACCGCCAAACTGCCCTGCTGGAATGTTGTGGCAAGAGGCACTTGGCTTATGTGAAAGCGCCTTTTGAGCTCAGGGGTGGAGAAAAGGAGAAGAGGAGCTGAGGTGTATCTGAAGTTCGTAGACCTGACAAAGACTGGGACATGAAGAAAATTTTGGGATTTGAGAGTTGGGAGGGCAAGTCACCGTTTGAATCCCTAACCAGCCAACAGAAGAACAACACAGGCATCGCTCCTGAGGCTGGTAATAGTATCACCTCCAGGACCCAGTACCACATCCGAGATAAAGATCTCAGAAAGATCCACAGAGCTGCCAGCGTAGGCGATGCGCAGGAAATGGAGGGGATTCTTTTGAAAAGTTTAAGTCACTTAAATGATAGAGACAAAAAGAACAGGTAATTGGGACTGTGAAGCCAGTGGGCAGGGATGGACCTGGGAGAAGGGCTTGCCTGCCCAGGCACAGCCAGGTGGAGCCAGCCCCCCCCATCATTTAGGGTGCTGGACTGTCTTCCCTCCCCATGCTCAGCCCCACAGCGTCTTGGCGGTGAGGACCCTACCGGGGGCCTAGCGCCCATGTGAGCTTGATGAGCATCAGTAAGGAAAACTTTAAGACGCACTCATAATTCCTTTATCGAGCACTTTACTGATGATTTTAAAGGAATTTAACTTAATGTGAATAATAGAAATAAAATTAAGTATACGTGGCATTTTATTTTTGTTCAGATTTTTATACCATAAAAGTTCATAATGTAGAAAACAGATCCCGTAATAGATCAACTCGTGGGCTAAAAACTCTTCAGATAAAATTCAATGTCCATTTTGTAGCAGTGCACACCTATGGATGTAGGGTCTTTATGGAGGGACCATTTTGTAGCAGTGCACACCTATGGATGTAGGGTCTTTATTGAGGGACCTTAGAAGGGAACTTTGAAGTGGGAAGATGGCTGTGGTCTTGAATAGAAAGACTTGTTTTCTCAAAATGTGTGGTCTTTATACATTTATCATTCTTACATAAACCAACTAACAATATCATGGTGTTAAAATTTTTGGGTTACACACACTGTGTTTTTTTGTTATGATGAAATTAAGACAAATTTTGTATAATAGAGATTTGCCCTTCTAGATATCAACATGTGCTATAGACATCTAGAAATTAATTTGTTCGCAAATAGCTGAAAGGACAGAAAAATGATTGGAACAGCCCAGAAAATGCTCAAACACCCTAATATTTATATGTAAGTCTTTAGAACTTGTTACTGGTAATATTTCATGTTAGTAGAAAAGATGAATTACTCATAACTGGTAAATAAATACCTGTTAAGCATTTAGAGAAATCTAGCTCAATTTTTATACCACAAAAAATATGTTTCGAATAAAATATAGGTTAAAATTTTAAATATAGAAAACGAGAAAAGTTCTGGAAGAAAACACAGCTGCCTATTGATACTTTTTATGTTGACAAAGACTTCAAAAGCAAGAACTTGGAAGTTTGAGCAATACAAAAAGTCAAAATCCTCTGTATATCAAAAAATGATATTAACAAAATAAAAGAAAATGTTCTAGTAAAATATTTACAACATATGTATATCAAAGAAAAAGTATATCTTCATTTTCCAGAGAAATCTTTGAAATCAACAAAGAAAAAACCTGTAATTTGAAACTGGACAAAACACTTTTTGTATACCTACACATGACTTGTACACATAGGAAAAAATATTTAGTATCTCTGGTAAGAAAAGAAATTTAAGTTAAAAGAGAAATAAAATAATGTTTATACCTACAACATTTGTGAAAATTTGGGGTCATTGAAACCTAGTGTTCTATCTAAATTAAGTTCAAGTAGCTTTCACTTTTCATATAGGCAGTTTGGTGATAAGTATCACATTTAAAAATATATATTCCTTCTACCCATCAATTTTATTATTACTAATGTATATTCATGAAATAATTAGATAAATTACATACAATTGATTTTTCTCAGCACTGCTTACCATAATAACATAATAAGATGAACTCATAGAAATGAATTTTATAAATTGGAGTGCATACACAAGAGAATATGTGACTATTAAAGGTGGTATAGATCACAGATATATTCTGTCACGTAAAGATGTACTTTGATAGATCAGAAATAAAGAAAAAACTCACTTTGATTATACATACACCCAAACTGACCATGACATTATGATAGCCAAAAATATGTGCAAAAAAGGATAAGATGTATTTCTGATCAATTATATCATATGTCAAATTTTCTTTTTCTGTTTTAAAAATATTTCTACAATGAACATGTATATATATATATATATATATATATATATATATCTCCTAGTAAATTTATTATTAATACAATAATCCTTGGAAAGAGCAGGAATATAAATCTTGCACAGATAAAAATGATTTCTCATTTTCTATTTTTTGAAGTTTTTTGATAAATTTAGCATCCTCAGAAATAAAAAGAATCCTGTTATTGGTGCCTGTACAGTTTATGTATATATTTCAGCACACACATATTTGTTTTTTATTATATGTGGCCTTATTACAAATATGAAAACGATTATAGATTCATCATTTTAGTTGTGTTCTTATGACATATAATAATCAATAAGAGTAAATATAAGTGATTACTACTATTGCAAAAGTATTGCTCTTCATTTAAAAATGTTTTATTTATGAATATTGAACTCTGCAACTATAGTTATCTATTCTGTCAATTCATTTATTCATCAAATATAATCTAAATACCTATTTCGTAGCAGACATAGTCTTCTCAGGACTCTTCAATTTGTCTCTCAGGCCCTTTTCATCCTTCAAATTTTCATGCTGCTCAGTATGAACCAAATGAGAAATTTTAAATTATAGTATTAGGACCTAAACTCAACTTGACGCTTTTTCTCCCACCTTTAAAAAGTATTTCCGAAGGTAGGTAATAATAAAAGATAACATTTACTAGCCCTTTTGAAAGTATAATAGTATTAAATACTAATATTGATCATTGAAATTTTTGATTTTTATATAATCTATAAATCCAATTATTGAATAAATGAGCCACCCTATTCATTTGAATTCTGGGCTCCCTTTCACTTAAAATTTATTGCCAAATTAAGAATTACTTGAAGAAAATGCTTTCCCTCTTTTGTTATTTTAGTCGTCTTTCTGCATAATGTTTTTAAGAACTAAAATTTACTTCCGTACCAACCAGATATCTGGAACTGCAATAGGTCTGTTGTATAAACCATTATTTCACTTAATGTAAGGCACAATGACTTATGGTATGATGCCCACTCTTTTACACACTGGTAAGAGAGTGTTAGAAATACTGCCAATTGTGGGTGAAAGGCATTTAGAATTATAAATTGCATTTTAGTGTCAAAGGTGTTAAAATGTGAGAAAATAAGCATCTTAGAATCATTGAAACATTGTGTTCTTTCTAATTTTTAAGACATAGCTGCAAATAAAGGCATAATGATATATTACTAAAATGAAATGTCTTTCTAAAGTAGTCGTAATGGTAATAATTATAATAATTTTATCTAACAATTGTTGAGCTGTATTTTTGTGCTAGGAACTATAGCAAACACTTTGCATAGGTTCCATTTAAGGAAATAACAATGGCCTGTGAAATAACCACTATTTTTATCTCCATTTTGTGGATGAGGAAATTGAGGCACAGAAAAGCTAAATAACAAAGTTAAAATAGGATCAAAGGCAAGTCGAGCTGAATGCCCAGGTCATGCTCTCTACATGCACATAGGCTGCTCTTTTATTAATGTGGTGAGTAACATGAGCTAATAAATATCGTACATTCTCCAGAAGAAAACCAAATACTTGTTTTGAAGGCACAGGAATAGCACTTAATAATTACAATTACATGAAAAGTTGTATGTTTTGAGAGAGTGCCCTCCAATTTTCTAAAACATCCTCTCACTTTCACAGGACTGCTCTACATTTGGCCTGTGCCAATGGCCATCCGAAAGTGGTAGCTCTCCTAGCAGACAGTAAATGCCAGCTTAACCTCTGTGACAACGAAAACAGTACAGCTCTGATTAAGGTACATACATAGTAGCCAGCACTAAAAGGTGAGATGGATGTGGCTTAATTATAGATAGTTAGAATAAATTTATCTCATTTAAACAGAATGAATTGATAAAAGGTGTGTAAGGTTCACTTTGAATTCCTAACACTTCCCATCTGTTTCTGGGCACAATACCGACAGGCTGTACAATGCCAGGAGGAGGAATGTGCAACTATTCTGCTGGAACACGGTGCCAATCCAAATATAATGGACATCTATTACAACACGGCTCTGCACTACGCTGTCGCTGGCCAGAATATGGACATAGCAGCAAAGCTGCTTTCACACAAGGCCAATATTGAAGCGAGGAACAAGGTGTAGATCAACTAAATTTATTTACAAAATATTGGAAACATATGATTTTTTTGTTTATTTTTTTTTAGCCACAAGCATTATATTTCTAATATATATATACTGCATATTATATACATCAGGCCCTGTCACCATGGAAAGAACTCCAAAGCCAAGTCAGAGAGGGAAGGAGAGACATGGTGTCCACAGAATGAGCAAAGCTCTGTCTCCTGGCTACCACCCTTCCACTCCAGAAGGAAGAACTTCCTGCTAGTGCCTGGGAGCGAGTGATAGGCTTAGAGCCCACAAAGGACTGAGGGCCTGGGGGGAGTGAAGCGATGTCAGAGCATGGCTGCTGTGCAGGCAGGGGCCTAAGAAGTGGATTCCTCTGGGGATGGAGGAGAGGAGGAATGGAGACCTAGCCCCCAGCAGCAGGAGCTGTGTGAGTGCCAGTGGGAAGGGGAAGCAGCAGGCCACATTCCCTGAACAATCCCCCAAGGTTCTGAAGATTGGGGCAGGAAGGACAGGTCAAGTCTGGACCTCCAGCAAAGGCATTCATTTGTGCCCATAGCCTCTTTGCCAGCCATTGAGCACCTTGGGATCTTCTACCTCACAGTGCAGCTCCTGCTCAGCCTCCCAGAGCTTATCAGTGGGGTTGCAGTTGTACAGGGAGTGGGTGGTGGCAAAGCAGTCACCTGCTTTTTGCTTCTGGACACACTTTACCACTAGTCACTGCAACCCCGACAGGAAGGTCCTCGGTTGACACAGGTTGGGTTTTACATACTGGGAAGCTCGAGCAATCTTTGAATGACAACATTTTGAAAGAACTTAATTGTCTAAGATTTCAGTTTACATAAAGATACTTCTAAAGAAGTAGTGGAGGGTACAGCTCTCTTTTACACACTTATGGCAAATATTTGTGAAAACATTTGTCAAAGCCAAAATTTTTTTTAAATGTATTTTTCCATCCTAGTTTTTTCTCCTAATTAATGTAAAACAATGCAGGAAAGCAAAATTTTCCTTGAATATAGGCTTTACCTTAATATATAAACAAAATAAAAATATATTTTCCATATAATAGAAATCTTGCTGCTGTTGATTAAGTCCCTATATCACACACACAAAAAAAGTGATTTATATAAAAGTTACTTCTCTCTCATTGGCCAAAGTTTACAAGGGAAATAGGATCTGGGAGGAGGGGGGAAGAACGATCAATCAAAAATTGGCAGGCCAGTTTGAAAATTTGGTAACTGAGTGGAAATAATAGAAGGTTTTTTGTTTTTGTTTCTTTTTTCTTTATTTTAGATATTTAAGGAAGGTGCTCTTCAAGTTTCGAGGACAGTAATTCTTTGTTTTGGAGAGAGAGTCAGGGAGTTGCAAACTTGCCTGGAGGTCAGCTTGCCTGTTTGGCAGCTAACAGGTGGTGATAAGTAGGAAGAAGAAAGGACATGTAACTGACTGACATTTTATCCTATCCTGGCAGAAACTGCCTCTTAGATACAAGGCTAAACTCTGCTCTGAAATCAAGAATGTCATGATGGTGCTTACAAATAATGAAATTAAGTGCATTTTGAATTTATTAGTCCCTCTTCCACCCCTACCCAGGAAGTTAAATGTAGTTTAGATAAGTGATTCATATCTCTGACACTTTTTTTTCTTTTGGCCAAATCCAAAGGAAATGACAAAGGGAATTGGCTATTTCCTGACGATTTCGCTCGAGTAAATCTAATAAGGCCTGGACATATGTTTTTAGAAGTATTTCCTTGAAATTCTGATACAACTCTTGGTCCTTGGTTAAGAACTACTGAATGGACAAGTGTTATGTGCAAAATCACAGATTACAAAAACTTCATAAATGTCCAGATCACTTGAAGTTTAATAGGAGACACTCCCTCCAGCACTGTCTTTTCCAACACCATTAGCCTGAGTTTCAAGTGCCTCTACCCTAGCGCTCCAGGGGTTAAAGGGGATATCTTTGGTCATATCCACTGTCTGAAAGAGGAACACCTCTTTCCTTTCCACCGTTGATCATTCACTGGCACTCAGAGAATCTTTTGAAACTTGCTTATGGGTAGTCTATGGATAAATAGAATTAGACCGTTTAAGAATTTTGCATATTTTGATCATGTTCAGGTCATTATAATAACACATGTTTACTACAAGCAAGGTTTTCCTGCAATAATAGTAAATAATCAAAGTTCTTTATAGTTGAAGCTGTGCGATAGACTGTCTCAAAATGTCTGTTCAATTCATAGAACACCGGCTTAATCAGGACAGCAATTTTAAACCTTAGAATATCAAAAACCACAAAGTTAGTGATGAAGCAGATGGGAATTGTTTGAATAATTGAGTTCCAGCAGACCTTTGAAGTAATTATCCATTTGACTAACAATCTGTGAGAAATAAATACAAATAGATTGTATTTTTATTAAGTTTTGGAAAAATTCTGCAGTATGAGTCTAAACGATTTGTATTTTTTTATAAAACGTATGATACTAAAGAAAAGAAAGATCTTACATTCAGATATTTGCTTTAAACACAACCATTTTGAAACACAGCAAATAGAAAACCACA
>CM053513.1:21384537-21485385 GCA_028627145.1 Eidolon dupreanum
TTTTGTATTAGTTTTATTAGTTTTATATTGTTATGATACAATATTAAACTTAGTCTCTCTTATGGTATTGCTAAACTTCTACTTTGTTTACTTTTTCCTTAAAAAGATGCATATTAAACATAAATAGGTGTTGGTTTTGTCTTTTAGATGGCTCTTTGCTTTATTGCTTTCTTTGAAAAATACCGATGTTATTAGTTTACCCCTAATTGACTATGAATTACTGCCAGATACTATGGGATCATCAGTTTCTATTCTTTTTCATTTCTGGTATAGTTTGATGTTTTTAATTTTAATTGGTACACTAGGAGGAAGAAAGATAACTTTAATGAATGGACTTTCCCTATAATGAAAACAAGTCAGTGAGTGATAAAAAAAAAGATGGGCTCTCAATTCACACCAGATTAGGTACAATGACTAGCTTTCCTATATGCCAGGTGTGTGGCCTTGGGAACATTACTTATCATCACCAAATATGTATCCTGATATGAAAAGGAGGACAAGAACATATCTCACAAGCGTAGTTCTGTGTAAGATTATCCAGCATTTAATTTAGTGCCTAACACATGCTTATCAGCATCATTAACTCTATGACTCATTATTATAATTATTAATATTTTTGTTTTAAGCCAGCAAAACACCTTTTAGTCACCTGACTTCCAGCTGACTTTGAGGTACAATATATCAGACTAAGGATGAAACAGGAAATGCTTCATTTAAATCTTCACCTACTTCAGATAAGGTTCTTCAGCATAGTTTCTTGTTTATTAAAGGGCTTTAAATTAACAACTTCTATGTAGGGGCCAGTGGCTTCCTTTTTGTCCCTTCCTTTTAGCCTTGGAGTTAATTTACAAAGATGAACATTTAAACACATAACCATGTAAATGTTCAATTCTACACAGACAAGGACCATATGAACTTGGTAGAGTATATAAAATTAGCTGTTTATATAACTTAATTGATGTTCCTAAAGGTGAAATTATCTTTCTGTTATTTTAGAACTGCCCTCATACTTGCTGTAAGTGATCCATCCTCAGATATAGTCAGGCTTCTTCTTCAGCAAGGCATCGATGTCTTCGCTAAAGATAACAATGGATGGACTGCAAAAGAACATGCTTTAAAGAGAGGTTTTAATTTGTAAGTATTTACATTAAAAATGCTAGTTATCAAAAAAACTGATGATTGCAATAATTTAACTGTTACTTCTTACATAACAGGTGAGATGTCACGTTTCATCTCAGGCAGTTTGGGAATGGCAGTGACTTAGTGACCATCCTCAAAGAGAGACCAAGCAAAAGGCTGGACAAGTTAGAAGTAGCAATGGGCACAGTTTCCTTATTCTAAAACTTTTAAGAACTTTGTCTTTAGGGATCCCAGCATGACCTATTTCATTCCAAGTACAAACCCTATGCATGGAAAACAAATAATGTCTCTTTTCTGATTTTTTCAACTCTCTACTTTGGGTCTTGAAACATCAGTTTAGCAGAAACGTCTGTATTTTCTGAGACTTATCTTTAATACTCTCCCCCTTGAATTATTCAATAATATAAAGGGTTCCCTAAGTCCAAGGGAGACAATCTTCTCTCCTTCGTCAGATGGAGGGGTAAAGGAGGACATGCTAGTCTATGGTTTACACTGATTCTATTGCTGCACAGTGGCTGATTGAAACTGGTCCTGAGATCATGATTGACCTTTGCTCCCAGGTTGCTCTTGCTGATCCAGATTCCTCAGTCTTCATGGTGATCCACACCTGGACATCCAAGTTACAACTATTTTTAGGTTATATACATATGCATTTTTGCTCAGCCACTATTCCAAAGTATCCGCACCCTATTCTGGCAGCTGGACCTCCTTTGTCCACACTCAAAAACCTAGGTGGAGTCCACCTCTTAGCCCAGGTCGTCTTCTTTGAGCATCTTGTTTGAGTTTTCTGCTAGCACATGCTAGTTGAAACCATTTTAAGTTGTCAGAAAGGTTCAAATAATGCTACAGGAAAAGATCAGGCTCCTTAGTTACCAGATCAGCACCCCAAGGCCACTCGATATCCTGTAGAGCATCTTTTCTTAAGTGATGAAAAGTCTCATAGCACCTTTCCCAGAGTAGACAGCAATGTGCTTGAGATTTAATAATTAAAGTTGGCCCCTCAAGTGGTCTATGAAAATATACCAAAAATGAGAACCGTATGATTATATCATAGATGAAGAAAAAGCCTTTGATAAGATACAGTATCCATTTATGATAAAAACACTTAACAAGATTGGTATAGAAGGAAAGTAACTTAACATAATAAAGGCCATATATGATAAACTCTCAGCCAACATTATACTTAATGGTGAAAAACTAAAAACTTTCCCTCTAAGATCAGGAAAAAGGCAAAGCTGTACACTATCACCATGGTTGTTCAATATAACATTGGAAGACCTAGCAAGTGCAATCAGTCAAGAGAAAGATATAAAAGGCATCCAAATAGATAACAAAGAAGTCAAACTGTCACTATTTGCAAATGACATGATTCTTTATATAGAAAACCCTAAAGCTCTGCAAGTACAATACTAGAAACAATAAGCAAATATAGTAAAGTTTCTGGACACAAAATCAAAGTTCAAAAATCCATAGTGTTCCTATACTCTAATAATGAAGTGTCAGAAAAATAAATGGAAGAAATAATTCCTTTTGCAATTGCAACAAAAAGAATAAAATACCTAGGAATAAATCTTAACGATACATGAGAAGGACCTATATAACCAAAACTATAAGACTCTATTAAAAGAAATCAAAGAAGATGCAAAGAAATGGAAAGTTCAAATGACTATATTACCTAAAGCATTATACAGATTAATGCAGTTCCCATCAAAATCCCAGTGGCACTTTTTAAAGAAATAGAACAAAAAAATCATCAAATTTATATGGAAGCACAAAAGACCCCAAATTGACAAAGCCATCCTGAGAAAAAAGAACAAGGCTGGAAGCATTAATCTGCCTGACTTCAAATTATACTACAAAGTGACAATAATCAAAAAAGCATGGTTTAGTAGAAAATAGACACATAGACCAGTGGAACAGAATCCAGAGTCCACAAGTAAACTCATATTTATATAGGCAAATAATTTTTGACAAAAAGCCAGGAACATACACTGTAGAAAGGAAAACCTTTTCAATAAATGGTGCTGAGAAGACCACACACCAAAATTAATTCAAAATGGATTAAGAACCTCAATATAAGACCTGAAACAATAAAATCCATAAAGGAAAATATTGATATTAAACTCGTGGACCTTTGACTTAAAGAGGATTTTATGAATTTGATCTCAAAGGCAAGGGAGGAAAAGCTAAAATAAATGAATGGTTCTACATCAAACTAAAAAGCTTCTGCTCAGCAAAAAAAAATCGTCAACAAGGTAAAGAGACAACCATCCAAATGGGAAAATATATTTGCAATCAACACCTCAGGTAAGGGCTTAATATCCGAAATATGCAAAGAACTCATACAACTCAATAATAACAAACAAACAAATGATACAATCAAAAAATGGGCAGAGGGCCTGAACAGACACTTCTGCCTAGAAGATCTACAAATGACCAACAAATATTTAAAAAGATGTTCAACATCACTGGCTATTAGGGAAATGCAAATCAAAACCACAATGAGATACCATCTCACACCTGTTAGAATAGCTATATTCAACAGAAAAAGTAATAACTGTTGGAGAGGATGTGGAGAAAAAGGAACCCTCATACACTCCTGGTGGGACTGCAAATTGGTACAGCCACTATGGAAAACAGTATGGAGGTTCCTCAAAACACTAAGAATTGATCTACCATATGATCCAGCCATCCCTCTACTGGGTATTTAACCCAAAGGCTTGAAAACTCATATATGAAAAGATATTTGTACACTGATGATCATAGCAGCATTATTCACAGTGGCCAGGACATGGAAGCAACCAAAGTGTCCTATGATAGATGATTGGCTAAAGAAGCTGTGATACATATATACAATGGAATATCACTCAGCCATAAGAAGAGATGAAATACCGCCTTTTGTGACAACATGGATGGACCTCGAGATAATCATGCTAAGTGAAATAAGCCGTACAGAAAAAGTTGAAAACCACATAATATCATTTATATGTGGGGTATTAACCTAAATGTAACAAATAAACAGGAGAAACAGAGACTTGTGGACATGGACAATAGTCTAGTGGTTACCAGAAGGTAGGGGGTAGTAGGAGGGGGGAGGTAGATGGGGTAAAAGGGGTCAAACGTGGTGACAGAGAAATTTAACTATGGGTGGTGGACACACAGTGTAAATATATATATATATATATATATATATATATATATATATATATATGCTTATTGTTAAAGTGTACAGCTGAAACTTATTGGGTTTCATTAACCAATGTCACCATAAAAAAAATAAATAAGTTGAAAATCTACCAGGTGTCTTGAATCTACCTCAGGTTATAAAATATTTGTAAATGTGCCTCCAATGGAAGTCATGCAACAGAAAGCTTTGAATCTAAAGTAGGTTATTTGGCATCAGAGTAGCTAAGCCTCATGCATAACTCATCAATATTCATGTACAAATGCAGGATTATATCTTCCAAGTCAGTTAGGGAAGGACAGTGAGATTTAGCATCATTCTAAAAACATCTGCTGTTTCAGAAATTGAGCACTCAGTAAAAGCATAGTAGTAGTACAGGCCAGGTCTTGATCTCTATTAGGTTTCTGTCTTTAGTGTGGTTAGCTACAATCACAGGGGACACTTATGTCATCTGACTTAATGAGATAATATATTTGTAAATACATTTAGTTACATATTATAAAATAGCCGAGATGCCCTGAATTGCAAACCACATTGAAGGGCAACTAATAATCAAAATTAATAACATTTTTTTTTGGTGAGGCAACCCTTGGTTGACCTCACAGATTACAAGGACCTTGTCATCTTACAATCCCTTATTTTTTAAAATTTTTTACACCTATAGCACCTGGTCTTCCTAGGTGGTCTCCCATTCAAGTACTAATCAGGCCCAACCCTGCTTAGCTTCTGAGGTCAGATGGGATCAGGCTTGTTCAGGGTGGCATGGCCATAGACAATTAATAACATTTCCAACCACTGTAACATTTGAATGTTAACAACTATGAAAAACATATGTTGGGGTTTATTGGGGATTCCAAAATAGTTTTAACAAAGTTCAAGAAAATCTGAATCCATTGTATTAATATTACTCTGGGCATCTTTTTGGTGTATTATCTCATTTAATTCTCCTAACAACCTTGTAAATAAGGCAGTAAGATCCATGTTTTATCGAATAGGACTTATAGCCACAGAGAAGAGACTTGTTCCAGAACAAATTGCTGTTGGTCTTAGAGCTAGGACTTTGAAGTTCAAAATACTCGCCATTACATCAAGCTATGTGTAATTAATTGACTGAAATCTACTGCTCTCAATTCATGACTGATTGACCTTCCTTTTTTCTTTTATCACATGCTTAAATAAGTTTTGTAGAACTTACAAAATTGAAGTGTATAGAATAATTAAAGTTTTATTACCTTTGATATCATCTGAGATACTCTAAGAATTTTATATATTTGGTAAATGTTTTTCATTCCAGTAAAGATAGTAATGTTATTTATCACCTTTTTATACACAGCAATTGCAAACTAATTTCTGAGTATGAAGAACAAAGGAGATGTGAAGAGTCTTTTCAGAATAGCAATCCAGGTAAGACTACTGATAGTTTCTTACTCTTGGGTGGTTTTACTATAAAGTAAAAGGAAGGAAGTTTTACAAATGAAAGAGAAGTGAGAAAAAAAATGCTGAAATTACATGTTTATTTTCTTTCTTAATTTCTTAATAGTCTAGTTTCTGAATTATTAAAGATGACAATTGTATGTATTTAAAATCAGAGATGCAAATATGTGAAAAGAAATTCATTTATTTAGTCTTGACTGCTAGAATCCTATATATCTTTGTGCAAATAAGTAAAAGATTTTTTAAGTTACCGTATTGTATGTTTCGTCTTTAATCACCATGCAACAAATTGGACTTGTTATAAAAATGAGTCTTTTGTAGAATTTTTACAGCAAATGCATCACATGTAGGAAATTAATATGTTATTACATAGCGATTTGTCTCACTAAAAATGTATCTAAAACTAGAAACTCAACAATACCTTCCCAGTACCATATACAAATGGCAAAATAAGAACCACAAAACTTAGCCAGTGTACAGCAATCCTAATGAGATTGTTTTTAAAAGATATCTAATAATAGTATAGAAGTCAGAAAAGCAATAGTTTGTTGAAAAGCATAGATTATTTTACATATTGTTTTACTAACAAAGTCTCACATAATATTATCTCCTTCATTCCTAATAAGTCTAAACAACATGAAATATGTTGACTTCATTAGAACAAGATTTCCTTTTGTTGGTTAGATAATTGTCATGACCTTATAATTTCCTTGGAATAAGATGGTCATAATAAATATTCACGTAGTCTAAACTGGGACTCAACAAATTATAAGAAAAGTACAAAAAAGTTTCAGTGACAAAAATACTACTGTGCTAACTGAATATGGCACCTAGTGCATTGTGAAATCTGAACTGTATGAGGACACTTTTAGTAGAAACTGATCAGGGAAACTCTGTAGATTGGTTTTACAAGTTATAGGAAACACATGGATGAAATAGAGTTTTGGTCTTCAAAGTGCTCATTGTATTATAGAGCCGTCTCTGTTACATTTCTGTGTTTTTTTTTTTCTCCCAAACAGAATTTTTAAAAAATAACTACTTTAGTTCATTTGTTCATTTCTCAGTTTAATGGTTTACTATTTAACTATGAAGAATCTTTCAATACTAAATGTTATTCTGATGTTGCAGAATACAAATATTTAAAAAATACAGTCCCTGCCCTCCAAAAGCTTGTTGTGATCATTGTCACTTTTATTATTTATTATACTTTATTTGGTGCTTACTAAGTGCCAAAGCCTACTGTTAACTTACAATTATCATTATTTGTAATTTTTTATTAGAGTGTAATAGGCGTCAGACACATTAAGTCTGTGATGAAAATTAGAGTTTCAAAAATGTGGGTAGGATTTAAGGTAAGCATGCAGAATGAGTAGCAGTTTGCCAGGAAAAGAGAGTCAAAGGATGATGTTTGTCAGGAGAACATCTATCAAGATTACACATTTGGCAGAAGGAATGGCAGTGCAGAGGCTAAGGTATACAAGTGAACTTTGTAGGGTTATGAGCCATTCAGTTTCCATGGTACAAAACGTGTGCTGATTGGGGAATGAGTTGACAGCCTAGCTAAGGGATGCTTATGGGAGTCTTTAGTACCAGAGAAAGGAATAGATCTTATACTGTAGGCCTTGGGAAATGTATACCATAGAATGCTTTTAGCTGCATATTATAGGTGACCAAGTGAACAGTGGCTAAAACAATAGGAAGCAGGATTGTTTTGATGGTTCCATGATGCCATCAGGATCCCAGCTGTTGTCTCTGTTTCAGCTGTGGGGTTGTCAGTGTTTTATTTATGTTGCCCATCCTGGTTGGCTAATGAGCAAGGACGCCAAGCATCGTGATCCCACATGACAATATCCAAATGCTGGAAGGACTGCTTTTCTTTACATGTTTCCTTTTTCTTTCTAATTTTTTTTATTAAAGTATATGTGGCCTACAATATTATATTAGTTTCAGGTGTACAACATAGTGAGTTGACATTTATATACCTTAAAATGTGATCACTACAAGTCAGTAACCATCTATCACCATGCAAAGTTATTACAATGTTATTGACATTTTCCTTGTGTTATGCAGTACATTTCTGTGGTTTATATATCTTATAATAGCAAGTTTGTACTTTTCATTCATCATCTTCTTTTTCTTCCATTCCTTCAGCTCTCTCTTTTTTGTAACCATCAGTTTGATCTCTTTAGCTCTGGATCCATTTCTGTTTTGTTTTCTTTAGGATCTACATATAAGTGATGCCATATGGAATTTGTCTCTCTGTCTTATTTCACATAGCATAATACTCTTAGGTCTATTTCTGTTGTCTTGAATGGCAGGAATTTATTTTTTATGGCTGAGTAATATTTCATTGTATGTGTGAGCATGTTTTGTGTGTGTGTGTGTTTGTATACCATATCTTCTTTATCTATTTATTTATGGAAGTACACCTACATTGCTTCCATAGCTTGTGTATTGTAAGTGCTGCTGCAGTGAACATAGTCATGCAGATATCTTTTTGAATTAGTATTTTTGTTATCTTTGGATAAATACCCAGAAATGGAATTGCTATATCTCATGTCAGTTCTACTTTTAATTTTTTGAGGACTCTTTCTATTGTTTCCATAGGGACTGTATCAATTTATGCCCTCACAAACAGTCCACAAGGGTTCCCTTTTCTCTACATCCTCACCAACACTTATTATTTGGTGACATTCTGATGATAGCCATTGTGACAAGTGTAAAGTGGTATCTCATTTTGATTTTTATTTGTGTTTCCTGATGATTAGTGCTGGTGAGCTATGTGTTGTTTTTCTTTTTAATAGGAAGAAAACAGAAGTTTGCAGTAGTCTTCTCCTAACATTTTGTAGGCTGTGTTCGGTCACACGCTCATTTAACACCAGTTAGTGGTAAACCAGTTACTGCGATTAGTTTCATATAATTATTCTCTTTTTGGAGTTGGCAGAGGCCACATTCTTTGTGAATTGGAACAGTTTTGGTTCTCTAGCAAGAATGAAGACTAAGAAATGGCCAGTGGGTAGGGAGCCAACACTAGTTACTGCAGGGATTCATTGGAGAGTTTTGAGCTGAAGCATAAGAAGATTAAATTTAATTTTGTTACTTTGGTTATAATATAAAGCAGGGATAAGCAAGCTTTTTCTGTAGAGGGCCTGATTTTAGGCCATCTGGTCTCTGTCATTTATACTCAAATCTGCCATTAGCAGTCACAGACAATATGTGGGTGGATAGGCCTGACCATGCTCCAGTAAGACTTTAAGTCACAAAACAGGATGGCAAGTTGAATGTGACCTGTGGGCCATAGTTTGCTGACTGCTCACATAGAGGATAGATTGAATGAAAACACAAAAAGATACAGGCAGATGAAAGGAGCTTTTGCTTCCTTGGACTAGCATCAGTGCCTTATCAAGTTGTAACCCATCCATGCTAAATAAAAAAGTCAGGAAGCTCAATTTATTCAATTTGAAATGTTAGTCTTTTGTTAGACTTATGTCCTTATCATTTGTATTACTGAAAATAACATATTTATTTAAGAAATAGCGATAATAATTAGTGGTTTTTTTTTTCCTATGAAAGTCATCTGTTAAGAGCTTGTATTTGACTACGGTAGTGGCTTTGACAAAATGAAATAGAAACAGAAAAGTACGGTTAATAAGATTTCGAGATGATGGAATATAAAGTTAGCAGGGAGAGAGAAATCTAAGGTGATTCATAGGTACCCAGGCGATTGAGTAGCATTTCACTTGGACCTGAAGAATGAGCAGTATTTGTCAGATGAACAAGAAGAGCACAGGTCAACAAGGAAGACAGAGATGCTTCTCAATATGCATGTTAAGTTTGATGGGATATCCATGGATAACTCATCTCATATTTTGGATATAAATTTTTTGCTGTGTTGTCTTGTTTAGCCAACTTCTGCCTTTTAATAGGTAAAGGATGTTTTTTGTTTTATAAGTAATTGAGAAAAATATTAGAAACAAAAAGAATGATACAATCAGTAGCGTGTTATTATACTATATATGATAGTTATGTTTTTCTGTGGTTATCCCAGTCACTTGATTGATTCTTAACTATTGTAAAATGAAATTAACCTCAGCTTAGTTGGAGAAAATTGAATATAATCTCTTCATTTTATTTAGGGTAACTTGTAGAACATATTGTCATTAAAATGTTTTTTATTCTCATCCAGATTGTTGCTTGTTTCACATTATTCTCTGACATCTTTTTTTAAATCTTGTTCATGCCTTTATTTAAATAGGAAGAGAATTACAGGAATCTTCAAAACAAGTATCAAGAAAAGCAAATTCCAGTACAGGTAATCTGTGAAATAGCCTTCTGACTCTAATCATGTACAACTCACCAACCCAAATAATAAAAATTTTATATAATTCAATTTTGGTTTGGTTATTCACTAGAAAACTTGACAGTATTCAGCAAACAGTAGTACTCATGCCTTTAATTTATTATGCTGAGAGAATCGGGGTAAATCCAGAAAGAGAAGTATATGGGACAAAGTCTAGAGGAAACCAGGCTCAAGCTTTTAGGAGTCCTCTCTCTATGGAGTTCCCAGGATGAACTTGATTCCTCTCATGTCCAGTTCTGATACCACATTGAGACATTGTCTACCAGGACCAGAGTCTCACTGGGCTCAGTGCCTGAGGTTTTTATGGCACACTAGCCACATAGGCATCCTCCCCCTGAAATGGACCAAAATTTCAGGCTCCCGGAAGGAAAGCAGGTACTCAGCATGAACCACCTTGTTTCTACAGTCGAGGCCCAGTGAGCCACTCTTGTCAGTTAGGGAATGGTGGAACCCTCCCTCAACCAGGTTCCCAGATACCAACCAAGGGCGAGCCATTCAAGCGAGACATTCTGAGGATAGCAGTCTTAGCCCAGAAAGCATTAGTTTCCTGTATTTTGCCAAGCTGCAGACTGCCGTACATACCTATAGGCCATTTCCTGGATAGGGCATGTCATCCTAAACTGAACATCTAAACTGAACAGGCTTGACTGAAGAGGTGGAGAAGGTGTAATGTGTTACAGCATGATACATATAATCTCTTCTAACTGTTCTTCATGTCAGAAATTCAGAAAAATGATGATATTTAAGTTTGACATTGTTTATGATACTGATTCTACTAATGATAACATATTCTGTCAGTTTGCTTCAGTTTGGTTAAGATTATTATCTTTGTAAGTATTGAATTTCAAAAATCCATTTTGTTTTTCTTGCGTTTAATATGTGTAAAGGAGGGGACGTAAAAGTTAATATAGTAATTGTTTGTCAATAGCATCGTTAATATTTATTGAAGTATCATCTTCAGGTGTGCTCTCAAAGGAATACCTCTTACCACAGCATCAGTCTGATACTTTTATAGTTCTGTATTTTTCTATTTTTGATTTCAAATGTATTTTAATTTTTTTCTTTAATAGTGAATGAGAGTTCTGAAGGAGACTCTGTTAACAGGTAGGATTTTATGAATTTTTAAAAATTATGTTTTCTAGGGGAATACAGAGTAAAGGAATTTACACTTGTTGAGTGTTCTACTGTGGGATAAACACTACATCTGTGCTTGGTATTTGTTACTGTGTAGTGTCATCACGGTGGGTTTGCAAAGTAGCTATGCTATTATAGCTTGCTTTTTATCAATTACACAAATGTGGTTCAGGGCTGTTGATTCACTGACCTGTGACTCCATAGTGAATAAGTGGCTGGCCTCTGATTTGATCTTTGGCCTGCTTTGTTCCCAAATCCATCATCATGTCCCTCAGTCTGTACTGATAAGTTTCTGTGCAGCACTGGCATCAATATACAGATTCAAGTCGGATCAACTCAGGAAGTCTTCAATTTAATTACATGTTCAGAGAGTCCAATTTAGTTATGTGTTGATGCTGACTTAGAGTTTTCCTACAAAGCCCTATTAGTCTAAGCATTTGTCTTGGTATACTGGACAGTTGCAGTGGTAACTTGTACCTCGTTTTACCATCAAAGAGTTTAGGGCAGATCTCAGTCAGCTATGGCCACAGAACCCTAGTTTTCATATAGCAAGGCCTAATTAGGCAAATCTTTTTTAGCTATAACAATGTCTATTCTTCTTGAGGCAAATTAGTACTCTGTAAGTGAAGCATATCTATGCATAAACTCTGCTATGTTAATTAAGTTCAGCATCTATTTAGAGGCTACTGGTAATTGACTTCTCTACTTATTATCTTCCCAGTCTGGTTTTTTTCCTTAGGCTAGTACCTCTGCCTACTTTGGTAAAGTTTCTTCTCTTTTTTCTCTAGAATCTTATTTTCTTATTCTATGAGTTTTCTTTTTCCACTGCAAATAATTATTAGTCATGAGTGAATGGAAATGAGTACACATTAACTTTATTTATTTGAGAACAAACACCCAACTTCCTGCAAAAAATAACTAAGAAAACAGTTATTTTGGCTAAGTAACTTGTCTTTAAGGGTAGAAAGTATTTTTATTATCTCTTTGATATTTTGAATAATGCAATTGTTTAGGATCCTTTCCTAAATTATTCTTTTCTCAGAAATGACAACTAGAGAGAAACACTTTGCTCTGCCTTGTCATAGATCATTTTAGATGTTTTTGCTTCTGTAGAGTGAATCCTCAATGAAGGGAATTTACCATGTTGATCTCGCTCTTCAACCACCGTCTTTACCAGTGTGGTTTTGGTTACATCTTTGGATGAATACGCTGAGCTTCCTGATCCAAAGCCCTTTGATTTAGAGCATGAGTTTCCATCTCCATCTAACAGGCACAGTAGGTCTCTATTTCTTTTTCCAGGCGGATCTGGATGTCCAGGAGCTGCTCATAGTCCCATTTCTGGCCCTCGGTCTCGGTTCTGACTTGGTGCGGCTGCTCCTCCAGGACCGGGATTTGAGCCTGGATCTGGGCCGGCTGTGAATAGTCTTTGCCTCGGTGTCTGACAAGGAGCGCTCCAGGGAGTGTGTCACTGCCAGGAGGGACTGCAGCGCCAGCTCCAGGAGCTGCAGGGTGCGCTTCATTTCTGTCAGCTGCGTCCTGGCTGATGTGGCTGCTCCAGTGTCCTTGGAAATCTGCCACTGCAGCGTGTGGCCTTCTTCTTGGACTGTGCCTCGAGTCCCGGCAGTTCTGCTTTGATTTTTTACCCTCTTTGCTCATCTTGTTGTTTCTTTCATTCTGTTTTTTTTTTTCCACTTCTGTCAGCTAAGAATTCTTCATTTTTCTATAGACAGACTCAAAGGCACATAAAATTTTAGAAATTTAAAGAATCTCAGCAATTAATTAATCAAAACACCCTCTAGTACTTCAACCTGTGTGTAAGGTCCTGGCCAAGTGGTTGTTCACAAGGCGAATTCGAAACTCTAAGAGATTAAAGCGATTTATTTAGATAGGGTAAGTGACAGAAATAAAATTTAAAAACCTCAAATTTCTAAGCCCAGGATACTTCCTTCTTTCTCATCCTGCAGGTGAACATTTTAATATTAGAAAAGTGGGGACATTGGGTCTAGTGAACATAGTAGAAGAGAGTAGGAATGAATAAGTAGGAAAATCCAGTTTTCCAGAGCAACAGCACTGGGTTAGGATAGGAGTAAGGACTTTAGAAAAGACATCAGAAATCAGATTAGGTAAAAGAGGTCAGAATATTGGAATTTATGACAAGTTAAAGATAAATTACAAGAAGAATGGATGAGTGACCTCTCAAGACAGATTAAAATTAAGAGTTCAAGGGAGTCCTGAACAGGTTGCTGCTTTTTGGTTTGGTTTGGTTTGGTTTTTTGTTTTGTTGTTGTTGTTGTTGTTGTTGTTGTTTTCTGAATTGGAGGAACTAGAAAAATTCAAGTTTCCATCAAAAGATATTAAAATAATTTGAGACACTGGAAAAGATTCTCTTTAGAGCACATAGGAATGTGATATCATCTACCTGCGTCTCGATTTACAGAGTGGGACTTAGATATCCTTTAGTCCTAGGGGATCGGAGGTTGCTGAACTACTTAGATCCGTGGACCAAGGCAGGCGTCTCCTCACCTCCACCTCTTTCCCAGTTCACTGATGTCCTTCCCATGTACATGGAGGGTTACACAGGCCTGAGACTGGCTGTCAAATCAGTAATGGATTTGGGTAGCTAAAAACATGCTTGTGTAGGGAGTGGATGACTAAGACTCCATTTAGCTTGTTTTCCAGGAGCAGGGAAATAGGGAGCTCCTGCTCTGGGTCATTCAAACCTATCTTTGTTTCAGGCATCTGTGCCTTCAGAGGCTGCCAATTTGTAGGTTGGAGACTGCCATGGAGCCCTGTGGAAGAGGGACCTGGGAGTGGGAAGGGTAACAGCATATACATTTGTTCTTTGACTTTGTTACATTTAACTTTCCATATTTCAAACATTTCTAGGAACTATCTGTATTGTCTGAGGGTAAAAGGAATTAATGGGGTCACTTTATGTAGTGGTTTCCATGCTAAAGTACCAAGATTGCCATTTTCGACTGCCATAGATTAGTCTTTGAATCGGAAACAAACAATGGAAAAGGAGTAGTGTGTCATTTCATCTTGATTTAGGTCATTAGATTTGTTCTAGTTCAGGACTTCTAGTGAAGACAATGTAATCTAAGGCTTGGATAATAATTGGATACCATTTTTGGTTACGGAAACTGAGAATGTGTGTTTATAGAATATTCTGTAGGTGGGGAGAGGTGGAGGCAGAAATTGATAACTAAATGTGATTTTTAAAACAGAGATTAAATATTAATTATATCAAGAGTCTTTAATATACAGATAGCTGACTATTCATTCTTTTTTGTTATTGTTGAAATTAACTAATTGACTTGTTTTTGTTGTATATTTTTACTCTAAAGAATTCCCAGAAAACCTGGCCTTGATGATTCGTGGCCTGAATCAGATAATGAAGACTTCAGTTTTGCTACCAAGGTAAAATGCTCCTGCACGAAGATAATTTATTCTTAAAATTTAGTAGTGTTGTACCTATCAATGTTTGTGATAAGTAAAACAGAAAATTGGTCAGAGCAAACCATTTTATAAAAATATTACTAATTCTGTGTTTACTAAGTTTTGAAAGTGAGGGCTGAAGGTAAGAATTGGTTAAAAAAAATAGTGGTAAAAAATTATATTGGGGAAAGTTTTTCCTACAATGGAGGAGATATAAAATTTGGTCAGTGATAAGAATTTTTAATGTGACTTTTAAATTATACTTTCCTGACTTTTATAATACTCATACCTAAACAAAATATTATTAAAATTATATTTATTGGGGAGACATTGGTTAAAAATAATATATTTCAAGTGTACAATTTAATAATACAGCATTTGCACATGCATTGTGTGTTCATCACCCAGTCAGATCCTTCACGGACCCAATTATTGATTGTCAAGCTCATAAGAACATTCTAGTGACTTTCAGTTCCAAAACAACGTAGCATAGGGTGCAGAGTTTGTTCTTTTTGTTGTTGTTGTTAGTATAATACAGTTGTTAGGAGGGTTTTATTTTTTTCTCTTTCAATCTTCGTTTCAGCCTTTAGACTAAAATAATAGTAGAAATTGTGGAAATTTAGAAATTAAGTTCTCTTTCTCAAAACCTATATTACAAAAGAATATAATAAAATATGTCAAAGAGAGGCTTTTTAGTATATTCCTAATAATACTAATGTATTACTGATATAAATATATTTATATGTATACTGAAATTATTTCTCCACATGTATTTTATAATTATGCTTTTCTCTTTTTTTGTCTTAAACTTGTACTTGTTTGACTGTCTCATTTTTTCTCTGTTTTTCTCCTCTCAGTATTTTATATATATATATTTTTGCAATATGATTAAATTGACTGATTTTTAAAAAATTATTTTTTTGTTATTATTATTTTGTCTTTTGGTGATATTGGTTGACGAAATCCAGTAAGTTTCAGGTATGCAATTTAACAGTAAGGCATATATGTATTGCACTGTTAGATTTTTTCCCATCAACACATATTTGACCCTTTTACTCCTCTATCTTCCTTCTCCCCTCCCAACCCTACCCTCTCGTAACCACTGGTCTATTGTCTATGTCCATGAGTCTCTGTTTATCCTGTTCATTTGTTGCTTTTGGGTTTATATCCCGCATATAATTGATATCATGTGGTTTTCAACTTTTTCTGCCTGGCTTATTTCACTTAGCATGATTATCTTGAAGTCCATCAATGTTGCTGCAAATGGCAGTATTTCATCTCTTCTTATGGTTGAATAATATGCCATTCAATATATGTACTACAGCTTCTTTATCCAATCATTTATTGTAGGATATTTTGGTAGCTTCCGTGTCCTGACCACCATGAATAATGCTGCTATGAACATCAGAGTGCAAATATATTTTTGGATATGAGTTTTCAAGTCTTTGGTGTAAATACCCAGTAGAGGGATTGCTGGATCATATGGTAGATCAATTCTTAGTTTTTTGAGGAACTTCTATACTATTTTTCATAGTGGTTGTACCAATTTGTAGTCCCACTAACAATGTATGAGGGATCCTTTTTCTCTGCATTCTCTCCAACATTTGTTATTACTGGTCCTGTTGATTATTCTAACAGGTATGAGATGGCATCTCATTATGGTTTTGATTTGCATTTTCCTAATAGCTAGCGATGATGAGCATCTTTTCATATGTTTGTTGGCCATTTGAATGTCTTCTTGGGACAAGTGTCTGTTGAGGTCCTCTGCCCATTTTTTTAATAGATCGTTTGTTTTTTTGTTGTTATTTTGAATATTAGGCACTTACTGTGGTGTTGCTTGCAAATGCATTTTCTCACTAAGATTGTTGTCTCTTTACCTTGTTGATTATTTCTTTTGCTGTGCAGAAGCTTTTTATTTTGATGTAGTCCCGTTCATTTATTTTTGCTGTTACTCTTCTTGCCTTTGAGATCAAATTCATAAAATCTTCTTAAAGTCCAAGGTACATGAGTTTAGTTCTTATGTTTTCTTCTATGCAAGTTATAGTTTCAGGTCTTATATTCATGTCCTTAATCTATTTTGAGTTAAGTTTGGTGTGTGGTGATAGACATTAGTCTAATTTCATTCTTTGGCAGGTGGCTTTCCAGTTTTCTCAGCACCATTTATTGAAGAGGCTTTCCTTTCTCCACTGCATGTTTGTGGCTTTTTTTTGAAGTTGTTAAAATTCTTTGTCCATATAAATATGGGTTTATTTCTAGACTCTTGATTCTGTTCCACTGGTCAGTGTGTCTGTTTCTCTGCCAGTACCATGCCTTTCTGATTATTGTTGCTTTGTAGTATAATTTGAAGTTGGGCAGAGTGATGCCTCCAGCCTTGTACTTTTTTCTCAGGATGGCTTTGGCAATTCGAGTTTTTCTGTATTTCTATATGAATCAGAAGATTTTTTTGTTCTATTTCTTTAAAAAATGCCAGTGGGATCTTGATGGGGATTGCATTAAATCTGTATAATGTTTTAGGTAATATGGTCATTTTAAATATGTTGATTCTTCCAATCTAAGAATATGAAATATCTTTTCATTTCTTTGTATCTTCTTCAATTTCTTTTAATAGGGTCTTGTAGTTTTCATTAAATAGTCCCTTCACATGGTTCGTTAGATTTATTCTAGGTATTTTATTTTTTTGGTTGCAATTGCAAAAGGAATTATTTTTTCTACTTCTTTTTCTGACACTTCATTATTAGAGTATAGGAACACTATGGATTTTTGAACTTTGATTTTATATCCAGAAACTTGACTATATTTTCTTACTGTTTCTAGCAGTGTTCTTGTGGAGTCTTTAGGGTTTTCTATATAGAGAATCATGTCATGTGCAAATAGTGACAGTTTGACTTCTTCATTTTCTATTTGGATATCTTTTAATATCTTTCTGTTGCCTGATTTCACTCACTAGGACCTCCAATGTTATACTGAATTCACATTTATTTCTGCTCTAATTTGAATATTTGTTTCCTTCTTCTAACTTTAGGCTTCATTTGTTCTTCCTCTTCTAGTTTTTTAAGATGAAGCATTAGGTTGTTTATTTGGACTTGTTCTTGTTTTTGGAGATAGACCTGTAATGATATGAACTTTCTCTTATGATCACTTTTGCCATGTCTCAAAAGTTTTGATATATTGTACTATAATTATCCATCATTTCTATGTATCTCTTGAACTCTCTTTTTATTTCTTCTCTAATGCAATCATCTTTAGTAGCATGTTGTTTAATCTCCATGTATTTGTGGTTCTTCCTGCTTTCTTTTTACAGTTAATCTCCAGCTTCAAAGTATTATGATCAGAGAAAATGGTTGTTATGATTTCAACCCTCTTATATTTGTTGAGGCTATCTCTGATTTCCAGTATGTGGCCAACCCTTGACAATGTTCCATGTGCACTAGAGAGGAATGTATAAGTAGCTGTTTTGGGATGAAAGGCTCTGTAAATGTCAATTATGTCCAGTTGGACTAATGTGTCATTTGAGGATATTATTTCCTTATGATTTTCTGTTTGGATGATCTGTCCATATCTGACAGTGGGATATTTAGGTCCACTACTATGATAGTGTTTTGGTCTGTTTCTCCCTTTAGTTCTGTTAGTAATTGCTTTACATATTTCTGGGCTCCCTGATTGGGAGTATAGATATTAATAAGTGTCATGTCTTCTTGGTACATGATTCCCTTTATCATTATGAAGAGTCCCTCAGTATCTTTAGCTTTTTTATTTTGAAGTCTATTTTGTCCAATATTAGTACCAGTACTCTTCTTTTCTCTGAACACCATTTGCTTGAAATACGATTTTTCACTCTTTCACTTTGAGTCTATATTTGTCTTCAGAGCTGAGATGTGTCTCCTAGAGGTAGCATAAGGTTGGGTTTTGTTTTATGATCCATTCTGCAACTCTGTGCCTTTTTATTGTTGAGTTCAGTACATTTACATTTAGAGTGATTATTGAAATACAAGATTTTCCTGTAACCATTTTATCTTTTGCTTTCTGGTAGCTTGATACTTGGTGTTTCCATTGCTTCCTTGTCCTTGTGTATCTTTTTTTTTTTTTTTTTTTGGTTGTGCTTTGTGGATTTTCTCTCTGGTCCTTCTTGTTTCATGTTATATACTTCTGTTCTGAATCTTTATTGTGTGGTTAACATTACAAATATGTAGAGAATAGTTATATATATATAGTAGTCCATTTTCTTCTGCATGTTCCTAATCTCCATTCCTCTTTGCAAATTTGGATCTTTGAATCCTTACCTTTTCAGTCATTGTTGTGTCTCAGTTTGTCCCTATATTTGTTACTATCTTGCTATAGCAAATTTCTTCTTATTGTTTAAGCTTAAAGTGCCCTTTCTTAGTAAAAGTTGCACTCCTCTGCTTCTGTCAGCCTGCTAGTCGCTTTACTCCTAGTTATGTAGTTTTTATTTTTTTTTGTCACTTTGTTTTAGGTGAGCTAACCCCTTTCAGTATTTCCTGTAATTCATGCTTGTAGTGCAGAATTCCTTCAATTTTTGTATGTCTGGGAATGTCTTTATTTCTCCTTCATATTTAAAGGAGAGTTTAGCTAGATACGTTATTCTTGGCTGGTAGTTCTTTTCATTTAATAGTTTGAATGTTTAATTACACTCCTTTCTGGTTTGTAAGGTTTGTGCTGAGAAGTCTGATGATAATCTAATGGATTTTCCTTTATCGTTTACCTTTTTCTTTTCCCTGGCTGCCTTGTGAATTCTTTCCTTGTCACTGATTTTTGATAATTTTAATACAATGTGTCTTGGAGAGGCCTTTCTTGGATTGAAATAATTGGTTGTTCTATTCACTGCTTGAATCCCAAACTCCAGCTCATTCTTTAGATTTGAGAAACTCTCATCAACTATTTGTCTGAAAATGTTTTCTTATCCCAGCTCTTTTTCCTCCTCTTTGAAAATGCCCATTATTCTTATTTTTTCTCTTCTGATGGTATTAGCTATTTCTTATATTTCCCTTTCATTATATTTCATAGTTTTTTGTCTTCGATATAACTAATTCTTTCCTCCATTTGGTCGACTCTATTTCCCAAACTTGCTATTTCATTTTTCATCTCTTTCAGTGTGTTCTTCATCTCCAGAAGTTCTATTTGGTTCCTTTTGAGGGTTTCAATCTCTTTTCTAAAGAACTCATTCTGCTCATTTAGTTGTTTTTTCAATTCCAGAAATTGTTGATATAATGCATTTTGGAACTCACTGAGTTTTTTCAGAAGTATCATCCTGAATTCTCTGTCATTTAAGTTGCATATTTCTGTCTTTATGCCTATTTTCTGGAGATTTTTCTCTTTCTTTCTGAGCTGCCTTGTCACCTTGGTTGTTCATGGTGTTTAATGGGCTATTTTTCCACCTGGGCATTAATGGAGGTGTATTCTGCTTTTTTTCAGTAAGAAGATTTATTATATAAAGGTCTCTCTTTAGCCTGTTGCAAGGAAGGTGTTTTTCTTTGGTTTCCAGTTGGTGTTGTCTAAGCTTCTTGGATCCCTGCTTTATATAAAGTCTTAATAATGCCTCTTTTTTTGTATAGACATTCAATCACACTCACTACCCTCAGTCTCAGTCCCTGTCAGTGTTAGTGACAATTTTAGTGGTGTTTGCTATATTCCCCAGGGGCTCCATTGTGTTCGGTCTTGCAGGGTATAGGGGGGCCCTCTACATTGATACCGAGGACTGTGTCTCAGCCTTGTGTTTTGCCACTGCAACTGGTAATAATCACTGTAGGTTCTATGCTGTCCCCACTTCTCTACTTTCTGCTGTCATCTCTGAGCACTGCCTCTGTGTGGAGCTCACAGCTCTCTCAGACAGTGTTGTGCAGGAATTCACTGCAACTTCTCTACTTCCCTTCCTCCTGTAGGGATCTCTGGCTGTGAGAGTCAGCTTTTTTGTTTCTCCCACTCTACCACCCAACTCCCGGGGTTCTATGTGCACATCCCATGCTGAGATGTGTTTGTGTGCAGGTTGAGTGTTCTTTGTTGAGTTTTAGATGTTCAGCTTATTGTTGTTTCAAATGGAGAGATCTTGGGATGTCTCTCACTTGGCCATGTTTCTGACATCACCTCAACTTTTTGTTTTTTGATTTATTTCTAGCCAATTATATTTTTACAGAAAACATTTCTCTAGTGGGTGTTTTTTTGGTCCATCTCTTTCTTGCAACATTGTCACCATATGTGTGTTCATGATTTTCTGTTCAGTATGCATGTGGCTTTTATTCATGAATATTTCCTCCACCAGTTTCTATTCTTTTTTCTCTCTTTCTTGTAAGGAACTGAATATAAACAATCATTTGTTTTTAGCTGTTTGACAGACAGAAAGTTTGCAGTTCCAAACCATTGTCATAAGATTCTACTAAACTCTGATATTTTCTCCAAAAGGAAATAATGCATGGAAATATGACTCATGCAAATACATTTCAAAATATAATGAAAAATTAATTTAAATTTCTTAATGTTGTTTTTTTAGTAGTACTCTAAACAACCCAGGGGTAAATTTATAATCATCTAATGATTATCAGAGTATTTAAAAAATAATCATTTAGGGGTCATAAAAGTAATATTTTTAGGTTTACCATGTCCTCTCTCATAATGCTCACCTTATGAGAAGACATATGTTAGTATGTGGCAGAACTGGGATATGAATCAACATTTAAATGATTCCAAAGCCTTTGTGTGAGATCATATACTAATGATGAATATTATCATTATTGTTATCAAAGTTGATACTTAATGCTTTGAATTTTTTCTAGTATGTCACGAAACCAAGCTTGGCAAAGCTAAAGACTGCTTTTCTGCAATCCCAGAAAAACAGTAAGTTATTTGTTGACTGTCTGCTCTTGTGTTATTCCCTGATTTGAAGTTACAGATACCTTTATGTATTCTTTACTTTGTTTTTACTACAATAGAAGCAAAATATGCCATTGTGAGACCAGAAACTGGGACCTTCTATGAGGACAATAGAGCTCACAATGTAAATGAAGCTGTAGTTGAAACCCTTCCCAAGCCATCAACTGCCATCCAGGGCTGGTCTCACCCTGATTTGCCAACATCTGAACCTCTTCTTAAACCTTCACTCATGTCTTTAGCAATTGTTAGTATTACAAAGGTAAGTTTTTTTGTTTTGTTTTGTTTTGTTTTTAAATTTTTTCCATGCTTTTTCACATACCTGATCTTAGTATATAGTAATAAAAAGAATTCTAGAAAGAAATGGGAGTCTTCAAGATGACGACAGAAAACAAGTATAATAACAGAGAGATATATGTTCTGGATTGGTTTTTGTAAAGATTCATGGGAGTAAACAATTCTTAGGTCTGCCATTATGGAAGGAGAGAATTAGAAAGCAACTTGAAAGAATAGCTAGATGAATGTGAAGACAAGGAGGAGGTAAAAGAAAAATTCACTTAAGAAGGACTAAATAAACATCAGATTTAATAACAGAGTCAAAATGAGGAGATTATTATAAAGACACAACAGAAATAGGGCAGTTAAGTGACAGCAGGAACTCTCCATATTATGAAATATGCTAAAAAATATTTTAAATGCAAAATAAGTTAAGAAAGCCAGGTAAAGGAAAAAAATGTTCACGTTTTTCAAATTACTTAAAGCTGATTTTTATGAACTAAAAGAAAATATAATTGTCCCTTTTTTTATATATATCACTTTTTATTTTATCTCTTTTTTAACTTCACTTTTAAGCTTAATACAGTGATATTTCATATATAATCTAGCAAATCTTTATAGTAATGGAAACTGAAATGTGATTTAGGCTTTATCAGATTATGAATTATGAATTTTTTATTCTTCTTTTGATTGTGACTTCTAACTTATCTTTTTGATATATACTTAATTTGCTCAATTAACTTCTATTACTATTTGGTTTAATCTTAGTACATATTGTAGGTTTTTTGAAGATAAAGACAGGAAATAAGGATTTTATTTAGATTTTTCATCAATTATAATGAATATATCTGATAATATATATGAGGTTTTTGATTTGTATTCATTAAATGAGAATATAAATTTTAAGCTGCAACACTAAAAAGCCCAGAAATTATTTTTTCCTGTAGAAATTCTTTTAAAACCTTGCTATTGTGTAACTCCTTTTATATAAAATATGCAGAATATGTTAACTCATAAAGACGGAGAACAGATTAGTGGTTGCCTGGGGCTGATGGTTGAGGGAATGAGGTATGACCATTTAATAGCAATGGGTTTCTTTTGGGGCAACCAATATTTTTGGAATTAGAGGAAATGATTACACAACATTGCAGATGTACTAAATAATACTGAAGATTTCACTATAAAATGGTTAATTTTATGATTCATGAACTTATACATTTCATATTACTCTTGAGAAATTTTATTAACTTTGGTATTCATGGTTGTTAAACCAAACCTGAAAACTCTTTCATATTTAGAATTCAGACATTTTGGTCACATGAGTTTTTAGTCCCTTTCTTCACTCAGCCCAGCTTGATAATCTTAGATCTATTGGAAGAGTTTTAAATCTTCAACTGGGATAAGTATAGTTTTATTAGGTTTTCAATAGTAGATATTTTTCCGCAATCTTTATCTACCATGTTAAATAGAACAGATGGGAAATTAGAGCTATTGTGTGCTGTTCACAGGGGAGTGAGAAAACACATGAATTTTTAAATAGGGATCTATATTTCTTTATAAATCATAGTAGTATTTAAAAATGCCTCATAATTCTCTTAGCATTCCTCTTCTAGAATTTAAAACCTGGCCTTTAACATTAATTTTTAATAAAGAATCTTCTTGTAACATTGTGAATTGATGTTTGACAACTAATGTTTTTCATTAAGCTTAAAATGCTTCTTGAATCAACAACCATATTTGCCCCGAACAAGCCTGATCCCATCTGATCTCAGAAGCTAAGCAGGGTCGGGTCTGGTTAGTACTTGGATGGGAGACCACCTAGGAAGACCAAATGCTATAGGCATAAAAAATAAAAATAAAAAATAAGGTATTGTAAACTGACAAGTTCCTTGTAATTTGTGAGGTCAACCAAGGGTTGCCTCACCTAAAAAAAATAGTTAAAAAAAAATACTTCTTACTATCCCAGAAATAAGCATTTGCATACACCCATAAAAGAGTTTTTTATATCGCTAAAACAGAATTTGGAAAATATTTTTGAATAATTGAATTTCATGTTTATATTCCCCACTCTTACTTTCATTTTCAACATTTCACAAGTTCTGTGTAAGTTTGTATTGCTTAATTGTATCAGTTTAGTGTATGTTACAAATATCTATCTTCTTAATATCCTATGCTTTTCCTGAGTAAAGTCACCTAGTCCTATTCCAAATGTCCTTATCCAGAACTTTCTTCTAAGTCCCCTGAGTGCTTCCAATTTGATATGTCCCAAACCAAAGACATTGTTCCTGGCCCTTTCTATTTTGCTAACTCCTGTAATCTCCTATGTCATTTGTTTTCCCTATCTTAGTAAATCCACCACTGAAATACTAAAGCATGAAAGATCCTGGACTTCAACCTTTCCTCAAATTACCATATTCAGTCAGTCACCAAGTTAATATATTCTACCTGCTTACCATTGTTACATCTTGTAATTCCCTTCCTCACCTTCAATTTTGAAACAGTTTCTTCTAGGTTTGCTCCCTTTATGTTCATGTTTACATTATGTCCAGAATGACTGTTTTAAAATATGTTTGTAATAATATAACTTATCTTCGTATTTAGTGGCTCCCCATCAAGTAAGAGTGAAACTTATATGCCAGCATGACACTTACTGTGGCTGTGATTCTCCAGTTTTCTCTTTCCATCCCATTCTCAGTGTTGCAGTTTTACCACATTACTTTGGTGCCCTCACTTACCATGTTGTTTTATACTTCTTGTTGTGCTCATGCTACCCTTTAGTACCCTTTATTCCCTCTCTCTGCATTTAGCCTTCACAATAAAACCTTTGCAGCATTTCAGTTATAGAAGTAGCAAATATACTTTTTTTGTTCTTGCTCTTTTTATGTATCTCTACCCCTACCACAATATAGGATAAAATCTTTTATTTATAGTTCTAGAATCTCTCAGGATAGTGCCTGTGATTTGATAGACATAGTAAATGTGTGTTGTCTTCCTGATTGAATGAGTGAGTGAGTGAGCAAGTCAATGAATATGATGTTATCTGAAGTTGAGTTTTTGCTTTGTTTTGTTTCTACAGAAAGAAGCTACAAAGCCCGTAATTAGAAACAAAGAAAATGGTATGGATATTAATGACAGCACTCCACGAGAACAAACAAATAAGGACAATTTGATTTATGTTGATGGAGCATGTAAAAATAACACAAGTGGTAATTTAGCAAATATCTATATATTTTTTTTCTCGGTTTACATACTGATCTAAACAAACTGAAGTACAAATATGAGATCCATTTCCACTATCCCAACTACTACCAAATTTTTCTTTTTGCATAAATTCAACGCTCTGAAATCTTTTTGTTATTACTTTTGTTTTATTAATACCTTATTGAAGTATTAATGAATGGAAATAGACATATATGTATTTAAAATTCATAGTAATAAATGTTCACATTAATGTATCTGTAACTACATTTTATAGTTAAAATGCCAGCATTAGGATTAGGAGAAGAGGAAGACGTAGAATCACCTTTGGATCCTGAGGTACTGTCTTTTATTATTATTATTATTATTATTAATTGTTATTTTAAACATCAGCATTGAGTGATGTTAATACGTATAAAGTAAGCTTTGACTTTACTTTTTCATGTCTGCATTTGTTCATATAACTTATTTTCTTATGTTCTTTAAGCTATTAATAGAATAACTATGTGCTAAATATATTAATACTGCACAGTATAATTCTGCGAATTTGCAAGATTCCCTTAATGAAATCAGTGTACTGTAGTATAAGAAACTGAGGCTTCACAGTTTAAGGAATCAATTTGGGTTCTGCAGTTAAGTTTATTTACAAACTAAAAACTTATTTCAGGTCAACCTATGACCACATGTATGATTCTCTGGTATATATGAGTGTGTTAAATTTCTAATTAGATTCAGAGAAAAACAGCTTAGATTGTAGAATTATTTATAATGTAGAACTTGAAACTACAATACCTGGGACATTGAAATTTAATTTATTTAGATTCTCAAGTAAATCTGCAAAGGATATTTCCAAAGAAGGAATAGCATGATGAATAGTGATAGATATGTGGGACTATACTAACAACAATTTGGTTCGTGAAGTTTTGATAAGTAACCATGGTTTGGGACAGTTCAGATAGCATGCATTGAGTACCTTTATTTCAACCATATTTGTAATATAAGTGTAAAGTTATGATGAGCTAATCTAAGGTGACAGCTATAGCATAATCTCTTAATTATAGTCATCTGCTACCTAATGTTACAAACACTGCCTTTGAAGTCTAAGAAAATGCTAGTATCCTAGCCATGAGATGTTGGGAAAATTATTTTTAATTTGTTGCAATGTCAGTGACCTCATTCATAATAGGATACTAATTTCTACCTTTCAGGTAGGTTTAGTGAACAAATGTGGTAACAATGTAAAAGCAATTTGTAAATGGTAAAGGGTGCTATGGAAATGGAAGATACAGTAATCATGGTGTATTTAGTGATTTACTGACTATTCAGAATATTTTTGTGTACCCGAAAGAAATAAAATGGCAGTAGTGTCAAGAAAAGATTGGGAAAGTTAGAACGAGCATGTGGATTTCTAATTTGGGAGATGTTAAATTTCAGTAGACAGTTATGGATATATCCCATGGGCATGTAGTCCTTTAGAACTTGAGGCCTTCTTGGTAAGATTTATATGTTTTAACCTGAAGTAAATTTCTGTTATTGAATACCAACTATGTTCTGGGCAGTTAGATACTGAATCTGTAGTTGATTGGTTAGGCTATAGTGCTAGGAGATGAAAATCAAGTAAAGAACAATCCCTTATAAGTCATTATATGCACTTCCTATAAAGAAAATAGAGAACGTTAAATTAGAGAACATTAGGACGGGAATTAGAATGGAACTGGAAATGGTATTGAGGTGGTAAGAAACGATCTTAATGACTGTGACTAAATCTGCCAAGTGATGCATGAGGAGCCAGCCATGTGAATGTCTCCAAGAGGGAGACATTCTGGACGAAGAGAACAATGGATCACGTCTTTTCCTTATTTTAACCTAGTATCTTGGAATGACTGGAAAGCAGGAAGTGTGGTAACCACCATCATACTATTTGTATTATTGTTATTGTGTATAAAAAAGAAATAAAAGTGCATAATCTGTTCCTGGCACACTTTAGATGGTTAATAAATAAATGTTGCTATTCTTCCCTTATTAAAGCTTACTAAACTTTTTAGAAGTGTTACAAAACTATGTAAACTTTTTGCTATTATTTAACATAATTTCAAGAAAGGTTTTACAGCTTTGCCATTTAATTCAACTACTTATCTCATCAAACATTTTTAAAATAATAATTAGCTTTACCCAAGCCCTTGTTTACCCAAATATAATAGGTTCTACAATCTTGGTGAAGAATGCAAAGTAGAGTTAGGTGTTTGAAGATGGTTTCTTGTTGAAATGTACATACAAATCAGTATTTACTCTGCCATCCACTCAAAATTTATGGTCAGTAGACAAATGAAGACAAAAAAACAGGCTTGATCTAGAGGGCATAATATGAGCTTTTCTATTGAAATGTTCTGGTTTTCATTATATGCTTCTCTTATTTTTAAATCTAATGACTTTTAATGTAGGAACTTCAGATGTTTTCTGATAAAAAGATTAGAAAATCTTCATGCATCTCATTATTGATATAAATTTTAACAGAGTTTTTCTGCAATTTTACCACAGAAGTATGTTGATTACTTCTCTGGAGCTGCAGATCAAAGAGGAAAAAACATACTGAATGAACAAGTAGAAGGTAAGACTGCATTTTGTAAAAAAATCATTTGACAGGTGTTGATTTAAAACATGATGTCTGATAAAGTCTAATAGTGAGCAAAAATTATCGATTATATTCATTGTAAAGAAAAAATGAAGTGAAAAAGAGATCAGTTATATGTCTTATCAGGTATCAGCAACGGATTAATTTGAAAAAGCCACTATAGAAGCTAAATTATTTGTTTCTTTGCAAGATACTCTATGACATAATCAAAGCAGAAAATAGAAAAGAAGAAAATAATTAAAGATGGAATGAAGAATGAGAAAGGTGGAAATTTGAGAGGAGTAAAGGAAGGAAAAAGGAGCAGATATACATATAGTAGAAAGTGGTACAATAATTCTTTTGAAAAAGGAAGAGCAGATAATTTAAAATGCGAGAATATATAGTGAGTTTCCAGTATCAACCCTTATCAGAGAAGTACAGCAAAATGTCCCATTCTTATTCTTTTTTTTTTTTTTTTTTTTTTTTTTTTTTTTTTTTTTTTTTTGCCGCTGGTGAAAAGGCATTAGGGATTGAGATACCTGATTATGTAGAGCTCTTTTTATCTACCTTGCATGCACACATGCATGTGTGGGTAACTATAAATATATGTTATGTAAAGTGTGGCTATATGATAGGAGAGCATTATATAGACAAAAGAAGAGCAGCAGAAAACAGGAGAGAGCAGAGTCAGTTATGGGGAGATCAGGGAAGCTATAACTTAATAAAAAGTTAATTAGAAAGTTTTGACTTCCAATGTAGTTTTAATTTTAGAGAAGTGATAATAGCAAGTCTGGTATTCTGCATTCTTCACAAGCTCTCAGGTGACCCCAGTATTACTGGTCCTCAGACCATGTTCTGAGTAAAGAGGGTGTCGACCTGTTTTCAGAGATATCTGCAATGAAGGGCCATTGGCTACTTCAAGGCTTGAAAGGATCAAGGAACAGCATTATTTTGGTTTAGTTCTGAGCATGTTTATAGCCAATGGGAAGAAAGGAGATGAAGCAATAGAAGATATAGAAGTAAGATACTGTAGCTTACAGAGAGTGAAGAAAAATCATGGGGAAAACCCACAAAAAGAATGGAAAAGAGAAAGAATCAAGACCATAGGCCTAGAAATTTTGAAAAGGATGAAGGATAGTGAACAGAATAGAGGACGAAAGAAAAGTGTTAGCTAGGTAATTTTGGAGTTGATGAGCAATTTTGAGAGACTTCATTTTAGTTGCCTTAGTATATTTGCACTGAAACAGAATGAGATCATTGATGCTCTGAAGAATACTTAAAATAGTAGGGAGTGCAAGAACTCAGGTAAACTGTAGCCACTCACTTATCTTCCTCATGAGAACATTAGGTTAGAAAATATTGAGGGAGTTTACAGCTTACAGTTATTTAACCCCCAAAGATGTATTAAATTGTTATTTGGTACTCAAATTAGATTAATTTGAATATAGAATCACTGGTTGTTTTTTTAAGGTAGCTAATTTTTTGACAAAATAAGCAGTTTATAAAAATCCTTTAATCCTTTAAAGCCTAACATGATATACCAAGCCCAACTAATTTTAAAAACAAAAGAAATTATGTAGTTCATTTTCTTAGAGCTAAAATTGTTATTTTCAGTAAATATTATAGTGATTTTGAAACATAAAAGATTTTTAATAATATTTTTTATTTTTAAATTACAATGGGCATACAATATTATATTAGTTTCAGGTGTACAGCATAGTGATTAGACATCTATATAAGTCATGAGGTGATAACTCCAATAAATCTAGGAAACCAAACATAGTTATCAAATCTTATTGACTATATTCTTTATGCTGTACTTTATATCTCTATTACTTTTGTAACTACCAATTTGTACTTTTTAATCCTGTCCACCTTTTTCACTGACTCCCCCCAAACCACTTCTATAAGTAACTATTATTTTACAAATGTATATCTAAGCTGAGTAAATCAAAACACTTACTCTATTGATATGAATTATGCATTCAACTAAATTTTTATTATACCTATGTACTTGCTAAACTACAGGACAAAATAAAGACCATAAGAAATACTTGAGCATAATGGTATAAAATGATTCTGATGTATTGCATTAAGTATATAATGTTGCATTTTCATTAACTCTTCCACTGATCCTATCAAGGACATGATTTGTTCCTCTGATGAATGATCACTGTTCTCTCCATTAATCAACATGCTGACATTGGTGTATGTACACTTTTCTAGTTTAGTTATAGTCATTTGAAACAAAATATTTTCAAATCTCAATGCTATGTTTTGTCAAACCAATATTTCTGTTATTTCTTTAGTATTTATAGTGAATTACGATCTTGTTGTTGTCCTAACACTCTCTCCCCTCAGAAAAGAAAACACTAAGACAAAGTTTCAGCTCCTTACCAGCACTAGTTGAATATATAGTTGGTTTTCATATTTACATGTAATCAAGCATATGCCCCTTTGCTTTTTAGATTCTCCTGGAAAATATCCTCAGTTGAAGGTAATAACATTTATATTTTTGTATCTTGAATTATTAAGTATGGATTGTATGAAATGTACATTATTTTTTGATCATCGTTTTTCAAAACCCATTCAGCCTATCGCTGAAGTGAAAGATCCTGTTTCTAACGAAGCAGTAGAAATGAAGGCTACACAAACATCCAGATCAGGTAAACTTTGTAAAACAATTTTAACTCTGGAAAATAGTATAAAACAATGTATGACATGCTCATATTCTTTTTATTTTTAATTTCTTTTTTTTAGCAATTAATAGGAGGATATGACATGCATAATGTAGATGTCATTTTTTTTGTATTTTTAGGAACAGATATTTACAAATGGAAGAAAAAAATTTTAATGTAATATTTACTCTAAAATTCTACTTTCATTTCAATAACCTAATTTTTTTATTTTGGAATCCCTGTACTTATTAAGGATGCCCAGAGTTTGATTATTAGACTCTAAGTTTCTCCCAGTGTTTTCAAATGCTTATTTGAATTCTGACCTTCACCTAGAGTAAAGCTTCAGTTGCTAACATGTTAACAGTTTTTTAACTTTATTTCCTTTTAGTGTTGTTACATTGGCGAGCTTAAGCCAACCAGATGTTCTGATTAGCAGACTGTATGTGTTTGTGCATGTGCGTCTGTGTTGATGGTGTCTTTGATGATTAAAGATAGGGGAAGTATTCTGAAGTCAGAAACATGATGGCATGAGGGGTCCCTTTGATTTCTCCCCTTGAAATTATAACAAACTGCATAGCTAAAATCCAAGGAAAAACACCCAGTCTAGCACACAAAGATGTCTTAAAACTCTGCACATCACAGCATCTGAAGATATATGAATTGGATGAGCAAGGGACAAGGAAAAGGAGGGGAGCAAAGACTGTGTTGTGGTCACAGCCTTGAGGTCCCACCAGGACTCGGGGAGAGGCAGGGAATTAGGAGGTGATACACACTTTCTGTCACCCCAAACATTCCCACCTGAGTTATCAGCATATTCCATGTGGCAGAGCCCCTAAACCAGAACAGAATCCATGTTCAATATGGAATACAGAGGGGTGACAGCTGTATTTTAGTAACCATCATAGCCAGGCAGAAAGCTAAGCACTGAGCTCCCCCACCCTTTTGGAGCTTGCCTCCTCAGACCCTCCCAGAGCTAGCAGCTAGCACCAGGGGAAACTTGCTGCCCCAAGTGTTAGAATACAGAGCAGAGATCCTAGAGCTCTGGGAACTGAGATGCACACTGCAGCTGGTCCTAGAGACAGAAGTGAAGATAAAGAGGAAAGGTAGCTGAAACATGGAAACCATCATTATTGTCAGAAGAACAATAAGTACACAGGCAGCCTCTTTCAACCCATACCACCACCTATCCAAGCTGCTTCGGAGAAGATAACACAGCACTGCATGTGGCTCCTTGAGCAGTACCGTGACTTCACAGGCTCTTCAGATCCCATCACCATCACATTCTCCCACAGGGGTAGAGTTTCTGGACCATGGCAACCTGGTCATGAAAGAGACACACACCTACCCAGGGAATAAAGGATTCTTGTTTGTTTGTTTGTTTGTTTACCACAAAGCAGAGACCCCAGAGGCCTGGGCAGTGCAGGAGAAGTGTGTGCTGCCTACTGGAAAACAAAAGAAACACCTCGTCTTATCAATCTGCTAAAGAGAGATCACTATAAATAATTATTACTTTTTAAAAGCAGAGTACATTCCCATAAATACCTAGGTGCTGAAAATTCCATCAAATATCATGAACCACCAAGGTGATAAGGTGGCTCAGAAAGAAAATTAAAAATCTCCAGAAAATAAACTTAAAGATATAGAAATATGTGGTTTAAATGACAGAGAATTCAAGACTGCACTTTTGAAAAAACTCAAGGAGATTCAAAAAGTTCTGATAGGCAGTTCAATGAGCTTGAAATGAAAATCAATGAACAACATAAATACTGTACCAAACAGATTGAAACTCAACTCTAAAAAAGAACAAAAAAAAAAGTCTAAACCTGAAGAATTTAATAAAATGGATGAAAAATGAAATAGCGAGTTTAGAAAATGGAGATTACCAGACAGAGGAAAGAATTAGTGATATCAAAGACAGAAATCTAGAAGTGTGACACAGAAGGAAAAAGAGAGAGACTTGAAAAAACAACAGCAAAAGAATGAAAGAACTCTACCAGAACTATCTGATTCTAAACAGAAAGAGCAGTATAAGAATAATGGGTATACCAGAAGAAGGAGAGGGAGAATGGTACTGAAAGCCTTTTCAAACAAATAGTTTAATGAGAACTTCCCAAATCAATGAAATGACCTCAATCCAAGAAGATAACAGAACACATCATTGTGTCAGTTCAAAAAGGCCCTCTCCAATATTGATAGGGAGAATTTACCAGCCAAGAAGATTATATCCAGTAAAGTTATCCCTTAAATCTATAGGAGAAATAAAGAACTTCCCAGACATGCAGAAGCTAAGGACATTTTCCACCACAAGGAATACATTATAGGAAATACCGAAGATGGTCAATCTACCTGAAACGAAATAACAAAAACACACAGAACTCTAATTAAGATGACTTACAGACCGACATAAACAGGAAATTGCAAACCATATTAAGAATAGGTCATTATAAACTTAACTATTACATAATGGTTTAAGATCAAAAAATCATTTTAAAAAGAGAAGACAACAGCTACTGCAAATTAGAATTGAACTAACAGCACAAAATAGAAATAATCTGACATAACAAAAACAGAAAAGGGGAGGGAGTAAAGGTATGAAAGGGAGTAGAGATAAGATGCATGCAGGAAAAAAAGATCTACTGTATATGGGAAACTTTTTTTATATAAACTTAATAGTAACCAAACACACACACAAAAATCAAGAACTGAGACATACAACATAAACAAGAGGGAAAAGAGGGGGAAATCATGGAAGACCACCAAATTAAAATAACAGAAACACAAGTGCAAAGAAACAGTGGAGAAACTGATACCAGGACATAAAAGATAAAATGGCTATGAAAAAAAATTCATATTTCCAGAATCACTCAAAAATGAAATGACTGAACTCATCAATAAAAATCTATAGAGTAGCAGTTTGGATTTTTAAAAAATTCATTATGCTGCCATCAAGTGCACATGTCAGCTGCAAAGACAAATATAGACTTATAGTAAAAGGGTGGAAAACAATACTCCAAGCATATGGCACCCAGAAAAAAGTTAGTATAGCCATAAGTATATCTTATGAAATAGACTTCAAGAATAAAAAAGATAATGAGAACAAAGATGGATACTTCATAATGATGAAGGGGACAAAACATCAAAGACGTAACATTAATTAATATATATGCTCCCAATTAGGGAGCACCAATATATATAAAGCAACTACTAACAGAACTGAAGGGAGAGACTGATAAAAACACCATCATTGTTGTGGACATAAGAACCAAACTGTCAGCTATAAATAGATCATCCAAACAGAAGATTAGTATGAAATATCAACCTTAAATGACACTTTTTGGACATATTTGACCTTTAAAGAGCCTTTAATCAGAAAACATTAGATTACACATTCTCTCTCCGGCAAATGGAACATCCTTAAGGATGGGCCAGATGTTGGTTCACAGAACTAGCCTTAACAAATTTCAAAAGACTGAAATCATACTAAGCATATTCTTGAACCATAATTCTTTGAAAGTGAAGATCAGCTGCAAAGAGAAAGTAAGAAAATACACAAATATGTGGAGATTAAACAACATGCTATTATAGAAAGATTGGGTCATAGAAGAAATAAAAGTAGAGTTGAAGAGATATATAGAAACAAATGAGAAGAAAAATACAACATATCAATTCTTTTGGATTCAGCAAAAGCACTAATGAGATAAAAATTCATATCATTGCAGGCCTATCTCAAGATACAAGAAAGATACCAATTAAACAATGTAACATTTCATCTTTAAAAACATAAACAAACAAAAAGAACAAATATAGTCCAAAGTTGACAGATGGCAGGAAACAATAAAAATTAGATAATTAAATGAAATTGAGAAAAAAGACAATAAAAATATTAATGCAACAAAGAGTTGGTTCTTTGAAAAGATCAATATAATATGCAAACCTGGTGGACTCACTAAGGCAAAAAGAGAAAGGACACAACTAACAAAATCAAAACAAAAGTGGAGACATTACAACAGATAACAGTGAAATAGAAAAGATCATACAAGAATCCTATGAAAGATGATATGCCATGAAATTCAATATCCTAGAAGAATGGACAAGTTCTTAGAAATATAGAGGCTTCCAAGACTGAATCACAAAGCTGGAAAATCTGAGTAGTCCAATCAACAGTACGGAAATTGAAGCAATCATCAAAACCTCCCCAAAAGTGAAAGCCCAAGACCAGATGGTTTCACCACTGGGTTCTACCAAACATTCAAAGATTCTTTAATACCTTTTCTTTAAAAAATTAAAAAGAGGCAATATTTCCTAACTCATTTTGTGAGGCCAACATTACCATGACACCAAAACCCGGTAAAGAAAACACACACGCGCGCGCACGCGCGCACAGACACACACACACACACACACACACACACACACCCCAAAACTATAGACCAGTATCTCTGATGAATACAGATGCAAAAATTAGAAACAAAATGCTAAGAAATCAAATACCATAAGACATTTAAAAGATTATACATCATAATAAAGTGAACTTCATCCCAGGGTCACTAATTGATCAATGTGACACACCAGAGAAATAAAATAAAGGATTAAAATCATATGATTATATCAAGAGATGCAGAAAAATTTTTTGACAAGATACAGCATTTATTTATGATTAAAACCTTAATAAAATGGGAAGAGAAGAAAAGTACCTCAAAATAATAAAGGTCATATATGACGAAACTTTAGCTAACATTATATTAAATTTTGAAAAACTAAAAACCTTCCCTTTAAGATCAGAAATTTAACAAGTCTGTCTACTAGCACCACTATTATTCAAGATAGTGTTGGAAGTCCTAGCTAGAGCAATCAGGCAAGAGAAATAAAAGGCATTCGATATGGGAATGAAGAAGTCAAACTGTCTCTTTTTGCAGATGACACGATTCTCTGTATAGAAAACCCTATCGACTTTACTAAAAAAATTATTAGAAACAATGAACAAATATAGCCAAGTTATGGGATTCAAAATTGACATACAAAAATTCATAGCATTCTTATACATTAAGAATGAGTTATTAGAAAAAGAAATGGGGAAAAAAGCCATTTCCTTTGTAATTGTAACGAAAAGAATAAAATACCTAGGAATAAACATAACAAAGCATGTGAAGGACCTATATGTTGAAAACTATAAGACATTCTTCAAATAATTGAAGAAGGCACAAAGAAATAGAAATTCTGTGTTCATAGATTGGCAGAATTAACATAGTTGAAATGACCTTATTATCCAAAGCAATATACAGATTTAATTCAATTCCCATCAAAATCCCAATGGCATTTTTAAAAGAAATAGAACAATAAAGCATTGGATTTGTATGAAATCACAAAAGACCCTGAAGAGCTAAAGCAACTTTGAAGAAAATGGTCAAGACCAGAGGTATCAATCTGCCTGACTTCAAATTAGACTACAAAGCAACAATAATCAAAACAGCATGGCATTGTCAGAAAGACAAACCAATGGAATAAAATTGAGATTCCAGAAATAAACTCCCATGTATATAGATAAATACATTTTGACAAAGGAGTCATATACATACAATGGAGAAAAGAAAGCTTCTCCAGTAAATGGTGTTGGAAATGTTGGAAAGCCACATGCTAAAGAATAAAACTAGACTGCTATCTATAAACATGTACCAAAATGAACCAAAAATGGATCAAAGACCTAATATAAGACCTAAAACAATAAATTGTATAGAAAACAAACATAGCTTTAAACACATGGGCCTTTGATTTGGAGGGGATTTTATGAATTTCACCTCCAAGGCAAGGGAAGTACTGCCAAAATAAATGAATGGGACATTCTAAAAATAAAAGATTCTGCACTTCAAAAGAAACCATCAATAAGCCAAAGAAAACTAAGTTCATGAATGAAGATATTTGTGAAAAAAAAAATCTGATAAGTGGCTATATTCAAAATATACAAAGAATTCATAAAACTCAAAAAAATCCAATTAAAAAATAGGCAGAGAACCTGAACAGATACTTCTCCCAAGAAGACATACAAATGGCCAATCAACATATAAAAAGATACTCAACAGCACTAGCTATTAGGAAAATACAAGTCAAAACCACAGTGAGATACCACCTTACAGCTGTTAGAATAGATATTATCAATAAGACAAGTAACAACAAGTGTTGGAGAGGTTGTGAGGAAAAAGGAACCCTTATACATTGCTGGTGGGAATGTAAATTGGTACAATCACTATGGAAAACAGTATGTAGTCTCCTCAAAAAAGAGTAGAATTACATACAGTAGGACCCAGCAATCCCTCTTCTGTGTATTGCACCAAAATTCAAAAAAATTTATCTGCAAAGATTGATACACCCCGATGTTTATAGAAGCCTTATTCACTATGTCCAAGATGTGGAAACAACCGAGGTAACTTTCCATAGATGACTGGACAAAGAAGATGTGGTGTATATATATATATATATAATACAATGGAATATTACTCAGCCTTAAGAAAAGGTGACATACTGCTATTTGCAAAACCATGGACGAATCTTGAGATTATCATGTTAAGCGAAATAAGTCAGACAGAAAAAGTTGAGAACTATATATATGATTTCACTCATATGTGGGATATAAAACTGAAAGTAACAAATGAACACAACAGACAGAGACTCATAGACATGGTTTTGTGATTACCAGAAAGGAGGAGAAAAGGGAGAGGTAGACAAGGAAAAAGGGGTCAAATATATGGTGATGGGAAGAAATTTTTTAGTTGGTGAACACACAATGCAATATACATGTGAAGTATATTTGAATCGTACATAAAAACTTACATAAATTTATTAACCAATGTCACCCCAATACATTTAATAAAAATATATTTAAAAATAATAATATTCTTTATTTTTAGAGCAGTTTTAGGCTCCCAGAAAAATTGAACAGAAAACAGAGAGTTCCCATAAACCCCATATCACAATACACACAGTCTCTCTTATTGTTGACAGCCTGCACCAGAAAGGTACACGTATTCCAATAAATGAACCTGCATTGACTCATCATTATCACCCAAAGTCCATAGTTTACACCATAGTTTACATCAGAGTTCACATTTGACAAATGTATAATGACACGTATCCATGGTTACAGTATCATATAAAATAGTTTCACTGCTAGAAATCCTCTGTGCTCAGCTTGTCCAGGCCCCTCTTCTTCCTAATCCTCTGAAAACCACTGACCTTTTACTGTCTCCATTGTATTTCTTTTTCCTAATGTCCTGTAGTAGGAATTACACAGTGGATATCTCTTTGAATCTTTAAAAAAGTAAAATTCCAAAATTATTGATTGTATCTATTTAAGATATTCTTCATCCTTTGTTGAGTTTTATTTATGTTATTTTTCCGCAGCATACAATCTGATAACATATGCTTTACAAGCAGAAAAGGCATGATTTCTATAGATATTTGCCACATAATGTGGGGGAGGCTGAGAAAAATGACATCACGCACAGCTGTGCAGCATTAACTGTTTGGGCCCTCCTGCTCTGTGAGGTGGGTCCAGGCAGACTCTCTAGCAATGAAAGGAAACAGTCTCATGAGTTTTTACTTTATAAAACCGTAATCAAATTGTCTTTTGTACTTATGTTGTACCTGGAAACAGGACCAGAAAGCGTCTGTTTCCAATGTTTTGCTGTGCTGCAGAGTGCAATACCTATAGACCCCATTTCCTGGACAGAGCGTTTCATCTTAAACTGAACAGGTGTGACTGAAGAGGTGGAGAAGGTGCATTGTGTTACAGCTCAATAAGTATATTCTCCAACAGCTCTTCATGGCAGAAGTTCAGAAAAAATCACGCTACATTATTAGTTTATGATACTGATTCTACTAATGATAGCATAGTCAGTTTGCTTCAGTTTGGTTAGGATTATAATCATTATAAGTAGCAGTTCACTTGTAAGTATTGAATTTTGAAAAACCCATTTTGTTTTTCTTGCATTTAATATATATTGAAAGGAGGGGAAGTAAAAGGTGTTAATACATTGTCAGTCAATAGTATCCTTAATATTTATTCTAGGATAGTCTTCACACGTGGTCCCAAAGGAATACCTCTTAACAGCATCAGTGTGATACTTTTATAGTCCTGTATTTTTCTGTTCTTGATTCCAAATCTATTTTCCTTTTTTTCTTCGATAGTGGGTGAGAGTTATGAAGAAGACTCTATAAGCAGGTAGGGTTTTAAAAAATTTTTTAAATTATATGCTAACTAAGAGTATGAAGAGAAAAGAAACTAACTTTGGTTAAGTATTCTGTTCTGGGCTAGACACTATATTTTGTGCTTAACATATGTTATCTTATATAGAATCACAATATTTTTTTATTAATTAGACAACTATAGTTTAAGGAGGTTGATTTATTGAACTGTGATTCCATAGTGAAGAAGTAGCTGACCCTGATTTGACCCTCAGCCTGCTTCGTTCCCAAATCCATTGTCTAGTCCCTCTGCCTATATTGTGCAGCGCTGGCATCAAAATACAGATTCAAGTCAGATCAAATCAGATAGTCCAAATTAATTATGTCTTAACTTAGATTTAGAGTTTTCCTAAGAAGCCCAGTTAGCTCAAGCATTGTCTTAATATACGAGACAGTTGCAACGATAACTAGTAACTTGATTTTACCATCAAAGGGTTTAGAGCATTTCTCAGTTATCTATGGCCACAGAACCATAGATTTTACATGAGCAAGGCCTAATCAGACAAGTGTTTTCAGGTTTATGTTTACTCTTAATATGAATTATTTTTCTGTAAGTAAAGAATAACTATGCATAGACCATGTTATGTTAATTAAATTCAGCATGTTTTAGAGGATATTTCTAATTTATTTCCCTGCTTATTGACTTTCCAGTCTAGTTTTAACTTCAGGCTAGTACCTTTGCATATTCTATAAAGTTTTTTTTCCCCTAAAGTCTTGTTTTCTTATTTTATGAGTTTTCTTAATTTATTGCTTTCTTCTCTGCTTTTTCTGCCATGTGTTTGATTCAGTTATTTTTTCCACTTATGGCAGCTAAGTATTCTCTATTTTTCTATAGACAGAATCCAAAGCACATAGAATTTCAGAGGTTTCAAAAATTTTAGTGATTAATCAAAGTACCCTCTCATACTATAACCCATCTTTAATATCCTGGCCAAGTTGTTTATATGGAGAATGTGAAATTCAAAGAGATTTAAGGGACTTATTTAGATAGAGTAAGTGATGAAAATGAGAGTTAAACTCGGGTTTCTAATACTAGCACTCAACCTTATCATCCTGCATTGAGTGTTTTAAAATAGAAAGGTGGGAAGAGTGAGTCTAGAGAAGGCAGAGAAAGTGGATAAAAATGGAATTAGCAGAGGAAACCCAAGATTCAAGAGGAACAACACTAGGCTAGAATAGAAATAAGGGTTTTATAAAAAGATAAGAGATCAGACTGGGGAAAACAGATCAGAATATTGGGATTATGGTAAGTTAAAATAAATTGCAAGAAGGAAGAACAGGATGTTGGAAGTTGTCTAGGAAGGCAGATTGATATAAGTGGTTCAAGGGTGTCCTGAACAGTTTGCTGCTTTTTTATGGGTTTGTTGAATTATAAACTAGCAAAATTTTCAAGTGAATAAAATAAAAATAACTTGAGCCACTGGAAAAGATTGCTTTTACATCCTATAGGTATATAGTATCATCTACCTGCACCCCAGTTTACAGAGTGGGGCTTAGATAATCTCAAGTCCTCAACAACAGGAGATTGCTGATCTCCATAAATTCATGGCCCAAATTCCCAATTTGCTGCTGTCCTTCCCATGTACATGGAGGTTTAGGCAGGGCTATCAAAACCTAATGAAGTTTGGTAGCTGTTAACATGACTATGGAGTGACTGACTAAGCCTCCATTTAGCTTGTTTTCCAGAAGCAGGGAAATAAAAAGCTTCTGTTCTTGTTTATTCGAGACCATCTTTGTTTCAAGCATCTCTTCCTTTAGAGGCTGAATTTTTAAGGGTTGGAGGGTGCCATGGAGCCCTGTGGAAGAGGGACCTGGGAGTGGGAAGGGTAACAACGCATTTGTTCTTTAACTTTTGTACATTCTACTTTCAAATATTTCTAACATTTCAGGGAACTCTCTGTACTGCTTGAGAGTTAAAGGAAGAAATGGGGTCTCCTTAAGTAGTGATTTCCGTGCTAAAGAACTAAAACTGCCATTTTTGAGTAACACATTAGACTTTGAACCAGGACCAGGCAATGGAAAAGGGACAGTAGACCTTTCTAACTTGATTTAGGACATCCAATTTTTTCTAGTTCTGGTTACAAAAGTTACATCAGCCATTACTTGAATTTTCAATTCAGCCTTCAGGACTTTTGGTAACAGCAATATTATCGCAGGCTTGACCAATGTATTGGCTCTCACCCTTGGTGACGGGAACTTAGAGGGTGTCTTTATTAAATATTTTGTGGTTGGGAATGGTGGAGGCAGAAATAGATAACTGAAAGCTTTTCTTAAAACAGAGGCCACATTTATTTATGTCAGGAAACTTCATTTAATATATAAGTATGTAACCTTTCAGTTCACTTTTTTTAAAGAAATGTATTCCCTTATTTCTGTTGTATATTTTTAGTCTACTTTTTACTTTATATTTTTAGCAAACCAAGAATTGATGATTCATGTCTTACATCAGATAATGAAGACTTTGGTTTTCATGCCAAGGTAAAGTGCTCCTGAGTGAAATTGTTTTTTTCTGCTCTGAATTTAGTTTTGTGTAGTACTTCTAAAATTAAGTAGTTGTCTACCTATCATTGTGTTTGTAATGGAAAATTGGTCAGCACAACTGTTTTATAGAAATATAACTATTTGAGTATTTTTTGTTTGCTTTTACTATGGCAAGTACTGAAAGTGAGGGCTGAAAGAAAGAGTCAGCTGGAAAATATATAGTGATAGGAAGTTATATTGGAAAGGTTTCCCACAATAGAGAAGATATAACATTTGGTCAACAATACAGATTCTTAATGTGACTTAAGAAAACCAGTAATACTTACGCCTAAATGAAATCTTTAATGGATCCAATTACTTATTGAAATAATCATGAAATCTACTTGGTGCCTTTCATTTCCAAAACTCTACAGTATATATATATATATATATATACTGTACATATTTGTATATATATATACAAATATATACACATATATATATATTTTTTTTACTACAGTTGTATTTTAGTATAATACAGGTGTTAGAAAGGAGTTTTTCTCTATTTCTGCTCTGGGTTCTGTATAAATTTCAACTAGTAGAAATTGTTGAAATTTAGAAATTTAAGTTCCCTTTCTCAAAAGCCATATTACAAAGGGATTCCACTGTATTCTAAATCATTACATTAAGATGAAATTTTAAAGTCTTTGTCTAATCGAAGAATGCATGTTTTGCTTAAAATAATAACCAGTTCTAGAACCAGAGTTAATGTCGGAGTTAGAAATTTTGTTGTTGTGGTTGTTTAAATTTTTTATTTCAATTGCAGTTGACATTCAATGTTATGTCAGTTTAAGGTATACAGCTTGGTGGTTTAACATTTATATAATTTATGAAGTGATTCCTCCAATTATTCTAGTACTCCCTGAGACCATACACAGTTGTTACAATATTTTTGTTTATACTCCCTATGCTGTACTTTACATCTTCTTGACTACATTGTAATTGCCAATTTGTGCTTCTTAATTCATTTAAATTTTTCAACCAGCCCTCCAACCCCCTTCCCAGCTGGCAGCAACCATCAATCTGTATGTATGAGTTTGTTTCATTTTGTTTGTTCATTGATTTTGTTTTTCAAATTCCACAAATAAGTGAAATTATATGATTTTGTCTTTCTCTGTTTGACTTATTTCATTCAACATAATACTTTCTAGGTCTATCAATATTGTCACAAATGATAAGATTTACTGTGGTCAAGTAACATTTTGTCATAGTTATATATCACCTCTCCTTATCCAATCATCTATTGATGGATTCTTAGTTGCTTACATATCTTGACTATTATAATTAATGCTGCAATGAACATAGAGGTACATATATCTTTTCAAATTAGTGTTTTAGATTTCTTTGGATAAGTACCTGGAAGTGGGACTGCTGGGTCATATGGTGATTCTATTTAAAAATTTTTGAGGAAGCTCTTTAGCCTTTCCATTGAGGCTTCACCAATGCATAATTTCACCAAATGTGCACAAGGGTTCCCTTATCTTTATATCATTGCCAACAGTTGTTTGTTCATTTATTGATGATAACCATTCTGATAGGTTGAGGTGATATCCAATTTTGGTTTTAATTTGCAGTTCTCTTATGATACATGATTTTGAGTATCTTTCATATGTCTCTTGTCCATCTGTATGTCCTTTTTGGAGAAATGTCTATTCCAGTTCTCCGTCCATTTTTTAATTGGATTGTTTGTCTTTTTGATGTTAAGTTATATGAGTTCCTTATATTTTTTAGATAGTAACCCCTTATTGATTGTATCATTAGTGAATATCTTCTCCAATATTTAGATGTTCTTTTCATATTGTTGATGGTTTTCTTTGCTGCGCAAAATCTTTTTAGTTTAAATTCATGTGTATGAGTCTTTTTCTCTTATCCATTCAGTCATCTTAAATCTTTTGATTGGAGCATTTAATCTATTTTCATATTAAAGTGATTATTGATAGTGATGTAGTAACAGTTAATGCATGGACTGACTTCATGGAATGGAAGTGACTGGAGCAGGGCTGTGGGGCCGGCTGAATCTATTCTTTCAATGTATCATCTGTAGAACTAATTGGGTAATTTGCCAGTGTGATTTGGAGCTATGGACTAGGTGTGTTGGTTTTGGGGCCTCTTGGGAAGGACTCCAGTGCAGACCCAGATCAGCTTCTACTTGTGCTCAGCCCAGGGCAACCTAGTAGGAGCTATAAAGTGATCTGGGGTTGGTAGCTGCCTGTCCTGGGCTTGGCAGCCCCTAGGAGAAGCTATACTGTGAACTGAGACTGGCTTCCACTATTGCCAGACTAGTGACCACCTAGCAAGAGGTATAGGGCACGCTCAGTCCAAGTGATGCTTCTTTGGGCTTTGAACTGCTCAATTTTGGTGTGAACCTAAAACTGCTCTAAAAATAAAAATATCTTTTAAATATTTTAAATTAAATTTATTGAGATGATATTGGTTAATAAATTTATATGTTGCCAGTGTATAGGTCAAATATGTTTCATATATATACTGCATTATGTGTTCACAAGCCAATGTTAAATTTCCTTCTGTCACCACATATTTAACCCCTTTATCCTTATCTACCTCCCTTCTTCTCTCCTCCCCTCTAGTAACCACAAAATGTTGGCTATGTCCATGAGTCTCTGTTTGTCTTGTTCATTTGTTACTTTCAGTTTTATATCCCACAGATGAGTGAAATTATATAGTTCTCAATTTTTTCTGTCTGACTTGTTTCTCTTAACATGATAATCTCAAGATTCATCCATGTTTTTGCAAATAGCAGTATGTCACCTCTTCTTTGGGCTGAGTAATATTCTATTGTATATATGTACCACATCTTTATCCAGTCATTTATGGAAAGGCACTTCAGTTTTTTCAATATCTTGGACACAGTGAATAAGCAGAGTCTTTTGTTCACGGTATATTCCTAATAATATTGATGTATTATTGATACATTACAAACATATTTTTATATAAATCCCCACATATATTATTTACTTATGGTTTTCTTTATTCACCTTACGCTTGTACTTGTTTGATTCACTCTTTTTATTGTCTTAAGCTTGTACTTGAGTGACTATCTCATTTTTTAAAAATTTCTCCCTCCTCTTCAAACTTTTTTTTATGTTTAGTCTATTTTTTCTTGCAGAAAACATTTCTTCCATGTCTGCTTTTTCAGTCCACCTCTATCTGTCTTCATTGTCAACATGTGAGGCCTTGGTTTACTATTTTTTATGTGTTGGTCTTCATTTATTAATTATTGCCCCACGGGTTTAATCTTTTATTTTTTTCTCTCAGGGAAGCTGAATTTAAACAGCTATGACAAAGAGAAAGCTATTGCAACCCACCTATTATAAGATACTACTAAAAATTAAACTGTTATATTTTCCCCCATGAGATAATTCATGTAAATATAAATCATGCAAATACATTTCAAAATATAACAAATAATTTAAATCTTTTAACATTAGTTTTTGTTCCCTAGTACTCTAAGCTACTCAAAGGTAAAATTTATAATCTATTGAACTATTTGAATAATAATTATTTATGGGTCAGGAAAGTAACATTTTTGAGCTTACTATGTCTTCTCTCATAATCCTCACCTCATGAGAGGATGTAAGTTTGTAAGTGGCAGAACTGGGATATAAATCTACATATGAATGATTCCAAAGCCTTTGGCCTTTGAATGAGAGTAATGGTGAATATTATCATTCTTGTGATCAAATTTGATACTTAAAACTACAAATTTTTTTCTAGAATGTCATGAATCCAAGCTTAGCAAAGAAAATGACTGCTGTTCACCAATCCCTAAAAAACAGTAAGCTATTTGAAGACTGTCTCTTCTTACGTTAATACTGATTTGAAGTTACAGATATATTCAAGTGCTATTCTTTGCTTTTATCATAGCAGAAGCAAACTATGCTATTGTGAGTTCAGAAAATGGAACATTGTATAAGGACAATAAAACTCATAGTGAAAATGAATTTGTGGTTGAAACCCTTTCCAAACCATCAACTGCAGACCGGGGGTCATCTCGTACTGATTTTCCATCACCTGAATCTCTTCTAAAACCTTCACTCAAGTCTTTAGCAGTCCTTGGTCTTACAAAAGTAAGTTGTTTGTTTTGTTTTAAATGTTCTCCTCATGCTTTTTTACATATCATCCCCCTGATTCTTGTAGTAATATAAAAGGATTCTAGAAAGAAATGGGAGTCTTCAAGATGACAATAGAAAACATGTGTAATAACAAGAGAGATGGATATATGTTCAGGATTGATTTTTGTAAAGTTTCATGAGAGTAAACAATTCTTAGGTTGGCCATTATGGAAAGAGAGAACTAGAAAGCAACTAGAAAGAATAGCTAGATGAATGTGGAGGCAAAGAGGAGGTAAAGGAAAAATTCATTTAATAAGGGCCAGATAAACATCAAGATTTAATGAGAGAGTCAAGATGAGGAGATTATTATAAAGACAGCAGAAATGGGAGGGAGGTAACTAAGAGCAGGAACTCACTATATTATAAAATATGATAGAATTTATTTTAAAGGCAAAATAAAGCCAGGTAAAGAAGAAAAAATGCGGAGACATTTTTCAATTATTTATTGCTGAATTTTATGAAGAACTGAAAAATTTTTTTTCATTTATTGAATATTTCATTTGAACTCTTTCTCTTTAATGTTCACTTTTAAGCTTAATACAGTGACATCTTATATTCATTTTAGCATGAGCTTTGTTTATAGATAATGCAAAGTGGTTGGGGGAGTGGGATATGACTATTTAATGAAAATGGGATTTTCTTTGGGGACAATAAAAATATTTTGGATGGTTGCACAACATTGTGAATGTCCTAAATGCTACTGAATTGTTTGCTTTGAAACACTTATTTGATGTTTTGTGAACTTTTTCTTACTAGAAAAAATACTGTCATAACAATAATCAATCAAATTAAGATATTATACATTTGAAAACAACCAAATGGGCTCATTAAATACAAGTCTTCGGTTCTCACTTTCTTTACTTAATAGTATCTCTGAGATATTTGTTCTTTGCAATGGCTACAGAGATTTTCATTGTATAGATGTTACATGAGTTATCTATATGGTCCCCTAGAAGTGGATAGACAGTAGTTTTACCATTATACTGATGCATGGAACATCTCTGAGACCATGGGCAGCTCACAAGCCCCTCAGAGCTAGAAATAATGGTTGATCTTTTCCTGCTAAAACAGCAATTGATAGACAAAAATGCCCATGTCAAGTGAGTGAAATCACAACTTATGACTTTTTTCTAATAAAAAAAGACTTGTTATTTTAAAATCATAAGGAAAGAATGATTACCAACAGAGTATACAAAATTATCTCTGTAAGATGATGTTTTACTTTTTAAATTATCACCAACACTGGGTACATTTAATACTATTCTTAAAATTTTTAACTTTGGTAATCATAGTTGTTAAACCTTAGAAGAAAATCCTATCTAAAAGTGTGACATCTGGGAGACTTGAGTTTTTAGTCTTTTTCTTCATTCGTTCCAACTTGGTAATCGTGGATGTGTTTGAAGACTTTAAAATTTTCAGCTGAGATAATCATCTGTTTTCTCCATCCTAGTAAATTTACCACTGAAGCATAAAAATTTCTAGATTTCAACCCTCCCTGAAATCACCACACCCAGTCACACACTAAGTTTAATATTTTCTACCAACTAACGATTTTCTATATCTTATTACTGTAATACATTTTCTTATATTCAATTTTGAAATACTCTCTTCTAGTTTTGTTTCTTTCATGTTCACGTTTACATTGCTGCCAGATCAGCTGTTCTAAATTATATTTGTGTTGATGTAACTCCTCTTCTCAATTTTGCCTCCTCGATTTGTGAGGGTAAAACTCATATGCCAACATGATACTTGCCTTGTTTGCTGTGGCTCTGATTCTCTCGTTTTCTCTCCACCCCATTCCCAGTGTTCCAGTCTTACCATATTACTTTGGTGCCCTCACTTACTGTGCTATTACATACCTCATGCTTTTGCTCATGCTGCTCTTTCTAGCATGCCCTTCACGCCCTCTGCACGTATCTCTCAAGATATAGCCCTATCTTTGCAGCATTTCCTGAGCTCCCCAGGTAAAAGTCCCTTGTTCTTTTTCATGTCCATACTGTACGTTTTTCACTTCAGTTGCACATGTAGCAAATGATACTTTCCTGTTATGGTTTTCATGTGTCTCTACCACTCTTAGAATATAGGATGAAATCTTTTACTTATATTTCCACTTTTCCCAGGTTAACGCCTATGACTGGTAGATACAGTAAATGTTTACTTTCTTCCTGACTGATTGATCGAGTAAGCAAGTCAATAAATATGATATTTTCTCATTTAGTTTTTGTTTTCTTTTGTTTTCATAGGAAGACGTAACAAAGCCAGCAGTTGGAAACAAAGAAAATATTATGAATATTAATAAAAGGACTCCACAGGAACAAAGAAATAAGGATAATTTGACTTATGTTGATGGAGCACATAAAAATAATACAAGTGGTAATGTAGTGCTTATCTATATATATTTTCTCTTCTTACATGGTGGAATAAACCAATCTAATGTATGATGATCCATTTCCTTTCAGTATATATTTTTTGCTCTCTTTCTTCAAAAGTATCCCAACTACAACTGATTATTTTTTTTTGCTAAAGTTTTAACATCCTGAATTTTTTTCTGCTGTTACTTTTATGTTATCAAAATATTTATAGAGATACACTTGTATATGTACCTTAAAGTCCTACTAATAAATCATGTTAATGTATCTATGCTTCATTTTATTGTTAAAATGTCAGCATTAGGAATAGAAGAAGCAGAAGATGTAGAATCACCTTGGGGTTCTGAGGTACTGTCTATTATTATTATTATTTTTTTAAATACAATAATACTTCATTAGACCATTCTGCTAATTTGCAAGATTCATTTAATGTAGTCAAGGTAACATAGTATAAGAAACAAAGGATTAAAAGTCTTAAAGAATCAGTTTGGGTTCTGAAGTTAAGTTTATCTAAAAACAAAAGAATTATTCCAGGTCAACTGCGGCCAAATGTATTATTCTATGATATAAATGGTTGTGTAAAAGTCTTAACAAGATTCAGAGAAAAAGAGTTTGGATTGTAGTTTTTTTTAATGCCTTGGAACATGAAAAGATAATGCATATGATTCTGAAGTTGTATTATGTTTGAACTGCCAAGTAGATTCTGCAAAGAACAACTGTTTTGGAGAATTAAAATAGCATTCATTGAGTACCTGTATGGCAACCATACCTGTAGTCATGTAAGTATAAGGTAATGAGCTTATCTAAGGTGACAACTGTAAAAAGAGATAAAAAGAGTATGATCTCTTAGACATAGACATCTGACACCTAATGGTTCAAAAACTGAATCTGAAGTTTAGGAATATGCTGACATCCTGGAATCGGTCACTTCCTAGCTATGAGATCTTTGAAAACTTACTTTTAACCTGTTGGAATGTCAGTGACCTTATTCATAAGAAGTATACTAATACCTACCTTTCAGGTATGGGCAATGAACAAATGTAGTAAAAAATGTGAAATCACTTTGTAAACTGTAAAGGGTGCTAGGAAATGTAAAACACAATGATCACAGTGGTATTTAATTACTTAACTAAATATTGAGAACTCTTTTTGTAAATCTGAAAAAGAATGAAATGGAAGTAATGTCAAGAAAAGAATGGGAAAGTTAGAACATGCATGTGGATTTCGAATTCTGGGGATGTTAAGTTTTAGTTGACAGTTACTCACGATATCCTATAACAGGAGTCACCGTCTCCCAGTAGGAACAGGGCAGCACAATATGAGGTGAGTGGCAAGCTAGTGAGCAAAGCTTCATTTGTATTTGCAGGGGCTCCCCAGCACTAGCATCACCACTTCAGCTTCACCTCAGATCATCAGGCATTAGACTCTCATAGGAGCACCGGTCCCTTGGAGCCAAAAATGTTGAGGAGCTCTGTTCTATGGATATGTAGTATTTTAGTGCTTGTGTGCCCTTTAATGAGATCTTAAATGTTTTAACCAGAAGTAAATTTCTATTATGGAATATCAACTATGAGCTGGACAGATAGACACTAAGTCTAGAAGTTAAGGGGTTAAGGTGTAGTGGTAGGAGCAGAAAAACAAGCAAACAACAATCCATTATGAGTCACTATAAGTGCTTCATATAAAGAAAATAAACAATGTTAAGTTAGAGAATATTGGGGAAGTTTATACTTGGAATATGAGACTGAAAGTATAATTTACTTGGTCAATAAAGATCTTTCTGAATGTGACAAAAACTGCCAAGTGACATATAAGGAGCCAGTCATGTGAAAGTATAAAAGGACAGAGGAAACAATGAATCACATCTGCTCCTCAATTTACCCTGGTATCTTGCACTGACCAGGAAACAGAAAGTGGGGTAACTAAAAAATAAATATTATCATTCTTCTTTTATTAAAGCTTACTAAACTTTTTGGAAGAGCTGCATAACTATGTAACTTGTTGCTATTATTTAAATATAATTTCAAAAAATGTTGTACTTACTGCTCTGCTATTTTGTTCAATAATTTTTCCTATCAAAAATTTATCAAATAATAGTAAGCCTTTACAAGCCCTTCTTTACCTAAGTGAAACAGATCCTATAATCTATTTATACTCAACATGGCATACTCCAAGCTTAAAATCAGCATCTGATTTTAACACTGACAAAACAAAATATTTTAAATTTAGACCAAGTACACTTATTAAAGAATTTATTTATATACATATATTTCAAAATGCTCTTTTGCCTTGTTAGGAATGCAAAGTAGAGTAGATATTTTGAAGTTAGTTCCCTGTTAATGTGTGCATATAAATCAGTATTTTGTCCATGAAAGTATTTACTCTGGCCTTCCACACTTAATTATCTGAGAGCATCCAAATGAAAACCAAAGATGGACTTGATCTAGAGAACATAATATGAAGTTTTCTATTTAATATTCTGGTTTTCAATACATGTTTCTTTTATTTTTAAGTCTAATGGCTTTTAAAGTAGGGAATTTAGATATTTATTAGAAATAACTTAGAAAATGTTGATTCAACTTATTATTGATGTAAATTTTAACAGAGTTTCTTTGCCAATATACCAAAGGAGTCCATTGATCATTTATCTGGAGCTGCAGATCAAAGAAGAAAAAACATATTATATGGGCAAATAGGAGGTAAGAACTGCATTTTGTAGAAAAGTAATTGACAGAATGTTAGCTTAAAACATGAATCCTCACATAGTCAAATAGCCAAAGAAAATCACCTATTAAATGCAGAGAAAGAAAAGAGAAACAGGGGCAGAAAAAAAATGGCGTAGATGACAGAGGCTTTGTTCATCCCCCTAGCAACCAAATCAAAGTTGTGACAAAAACAAGGAGCAAATAGTGAGGAAAAATCGCCTGGGACCTAGATGAACAAACCATACAACTAGGGAGAAATCTAAGAATTCACCCTGTAATAGCAGAAGGTAGGACTGGGCAAGAACATGGGACTGCTCGGTCTCAAGCAGCTGAGTGAGACAGAGGCGGCAGCAGCAGTGGCAGCAGCAGACATCTCTTAAAAAGGCCATGTCTGTGAGCAGATTTTCATGGTAATGGACCTGCTGGTTCTGAGCACAAGAGCTGGTTCAGCTGCGCAGGGACTTACAAAGGGACACTGATTCGTCAGAGTGAGGGCCTAGGTGAGACGCACTCTGTACAGAAGTGCCAGCAGTATCCATTGTTCTTCTGTTGAGTACTCCCCGCTCTCAGTGCACAGACACAGCACTGCCATAGTCATGAGGTCACCAAACTGGATAACAGAGGTCACTCCACCCAGAGGATTCCCTGAAAGCCCGCCTCTCCCAACTTGGGCCCCACCCAAGCCCCATCCAGGTATATCCTCAGCACGTCAGGTACCCCTTGCTGAGCAGAACCTAGAATCACACTGGAGGCAGCTGGCCTCAGCTTCTGATGTGACCTTTTGAGGCAACTTTAAGCACAGTATTTGCGATTGCTTGCTGAATTTTAACAGGTGGCCTCAGAGGGGCACAGACTTGGGCTAAATTTGGCCTGCAGCGGAACCCCTCTCAGGACTGTGCCACTGGACATTTACTACACAAATATACACTAATAAGACAGGGAGACTTAGGAGCTTTGTTTAGTACATTAAAACAGACACAGAAAGACAGCCAAAATGGGAAGACAAGAAACAGAAACCATATGAGAGAACTGAACAGAGATCTAGATATAATGGAGTCAAGCAATCTAACAGATGCAGAGTTCAAAACACTGGTTATAAAGATGCTCAATAAACTTATGGGAAGTGTAGATGAATTCAGTGAGAACTTCAACAAAGATAAAAAAAATAAAAATTGAAATGGAAATTATAAAAGGGAACCAGTCAGAAATGAAGAACACAGTATCTAAGATGAGAAGTATATTAAGTGGAATAAACAAGTGAATAAAGAAGAGGATCAAATGATCTATATAGAGGACAGGAAAGCCAAGGACACTCATTCTGAATGGCAAGAAAAAAGAAGCCAAGACTATAACAATAATTTAAGGAGCCTATGGGACATTATTAAGATAAAAATATCCATGTCATAGTGGTAGTTAAAAGAAAACAAGATGTTGAAGAGCTATTTGAAGAAATAACGACGGAGAACTTCCCAACCTAGTGAAGGAAATAGACATAAAACCCCAGGATGCTCAGAGAATCCCAAAAACCAGGAACACAAAGAGGCCCACACCAAGGCACAGGTTAAATACAAAGAGAGAATCTTAAAAGCCACAAGAGAAAAGCAGTTACCTATAAGAGAGCACCCATAAGACTGGCAACTGATTTCTCAAAAGAAGCTATGCATGGCAGAAGGGCTTGTTACAAAATATTAAACATGATGAAGACCCAGGATCTACAACAAAAAATACTTTATCCGGCAAAGCTATCATTTAGAATTAAAGGACTGATAAAGAGCTTCCCAGACAAAAATAAGCTAAAGGAATTTATCATCACCAAGCCAGTATACAGGAAATGTTAGAGAGACTTCTTTAAGATGAAAAAACATGTATCAAAAACAGAAATAAAGATTGGTAATAACTACATTCCTTTCAACAAATACCTCAAGTGGAAAAGAATTAAATGCTCCAGCCAAAAGATAGAGTGGCTGAATGGATAAGAAAACAAGACCCCTACATATGCTACCTGCAAGAGACTCACTTCAGGTTAAAAGACACACGCAGACTTAAAGGAAGCAGATGGAAAAAGATAGTGCCTTCATGGACCTAGAGGGTATTGCACTGAATGAAATGGGTCAGATAGAGAAAGATAAATGTCACATGATTCATGTACATGTGGAATCTAAAGGACAAAATCAACAGCAACTAAAGCAGAAATAAACTCATAGATACAGAGAATATTTAGAGGCACTAGATGGGATGGAGGATCACAGGGACAAAAAAATGGCAAAGGGATTAAGAAGTACAAATGGATAATTGCAGAATAGCTTAGAGATGTAGAGTGTAGCATGGGGAAAATGGTTAATAATGTAATAAATATGTAAGGGGTACTAGGTATAGTGGGGTAATCACTTTGCAAGTTCTGTGGATCTCTGATCACTATGCTGTACAACTGAAACTGGTATATTACCATATGCCAACCACTGGTGAAAAAAAATCATTGAATTGTATAATGTAAATACAAGGAACTAATTGTCTATTATATTTCAATAAAGACAAAAAAAGAAAAAAGGAGAAAAGAGAATTGATCAGTTGTATACCTTACCTGGTATCAGCAACAGATTACACTGATAGTGCCACTAAAGGACCTACATTATTTGTTCCACTTCATATTACTCTAAGACCTAAGGAAACCCAGGAAATAAAAACAGGAAAAGAATAAAAAAATAAATGAAGAATAAGAAAGGCAAAAATTATAGGGAGTCAATGAAGAAACAAAAGCAGTTATATGTGCTGGAAGTTGGTAAAATAATTCTTTAGAAAATGTCATATCAAAGTATTAGAAATGCAGAAAAAATATAAAGTAAGCTTTCAGCACCAAAACTTGTCAGAGAAGTACAGCAAAATGTTCTACCTCTTCGTCTTTTTCTCACCGTTGGGAAGGCATTACAAATTGAGGCACCTGATAACATAGAACTCTATTTTTGGTATCTGTGTTTGAGGAAAATGTTATTGATACAAATAAGAAACCAAAATTTAAAAAAGAAATGTAAGCTTTAACTCTGATATTTCTCTCTCTCTCTCTCTCTCACTCTCTCTCTCTTTGATAACCTAAATTTCCCAGTTTGGAATCTGTTATGGATTTATTTGACCTTAATGTTTTTCTCATGTTGCTGGTGTTCAGATAATGCTCTGAGATGATAGGGTATCAACTTCTCTTCAGGGAAAGCAGGAAGAAAAGCCATTAGATAGTTCAAGACATTCAAGGAACAAAAAGAATTATCTTATTTTTATTTCTGAGTATGTTTATAGCAAAAGGCAAGCAAGTAGATGAAGAGTAAAAATAATAGATGTAAGATACTGCTGCTAAAGAGAGAGAATAAAGGTGGTGGGAACAATCCACAAAAGGAATGAAAAAGGGGAAATATCAAGACCTCAGGTCTGGAAATTATTTTGAAGAGGAAAGTGTATGGTGAAAGGAAGAAAGGAAGAAAGCATAGCCTTAGCTAGGTGATTTTGGAGTTGATGAGGAAATTTGACAGACCTCAGTTTAGTTGACTTTAGAATATTTGCACTGAAACAAAAGATTACATCACTAATGCTCCAGACAGCACAAGAAGCAGAAGTACAAGCCTTAGAGTAAATTGTAGCCACTCATTTATCCTCCTGCAGATTATTAGGCATCAAGGATATATGTTACATTGGCATTTGTTATTTGAAAGAGTTTCATTTGAACATAGAAACATCTACTCTTTTATATTAAGGTAGCTAATAATCAAATAAGATAGCTTGTTCATAGGAGTTCTTCAAAGACCAGCAGGATACACCAAGCCCAACTAATTGTGGAAACAGAAGATATTATAGAGTTCATTCCCTAAGTGCTAAAATTGTTATTTTCAGAAACATAAAAGATTTTAACATCTAAAATGTCTTTGGCCATTTAATAAATTTTTAATGATACCATTTCAATATTAAAAGCTGATTATGCATTATTTCTTTAATGTGTTTTATGTACCTTTTTGCATGAGTGGATCACAAAAGTTTAAAAGGTGACTAAACTAGAGAATACAAGAAATGTAGGCATAACAGTAGCCCACATTTGCATGGAAAAAATAAATATTTCTCCTATTATTCAACAAGTAGATATCCTAGCTAGTCAATTCATAATCCTTTATCAGGTGATACATGACTTATGCACTTGCCTGAACTCTCATGACAACTGTGTACTTGCTAAATTACAGGACAAATTTAAGATCATGATGAATACTTGTAGCATAATGGTATAAATGATTCTGATGTATTGCATGACATATAGGCTGTTGCATTCTATCATCATGGATCCTGTCAGGGTCATGATTTGTTCTTCTGAAAAAAGATTACTTTCCAGCCATCAATCAGTGTGTTGATGTTGGTATATGCACACTGATCTAGTGGAAACATAACCTTTCTTTTGAAAGCTCAGCTGCATGTTTTGTTAAACCTATAGTCCCAGTTTTTCTTCAGTGTTTATAATGGATTCGTATTTATGTCTTGTTGCTGTCCTAATACTCCCTTCACTCCCTCCCCCCTAAAAAAATATGAACACCTAATACAGTCATTTCCAAAACCAAATATGAGTATCAGCTCTATACTAATTGTGTGTGAATGTACAGTTGGCTTTCATATTCACATATCACTGAGTACATGTCCCTTTGCATTTTTAGATTCTCTTGAAAAACATCCTGACTTGAAGGTAATTACTTTTATACTTTTTATCTTGAATAATGAAGTACAGATTGTATGAAATGTACATTAGTTTTTAATGATTTGTTTTGAAACCCATTCAGCCTACCATTGAAGTGAAAGATGTTGTGGTTAAGAAAGCAGTAGAAATAAAGGATACACTAACATCCAGATCAGGTAAATTTTTTAAAACAATATTAACTCTGGAAGAAAGTACAGAAGATACTTGGCATGCTCATAGTCTTCATATTCCTAATTCCTTTCTCTCTCCCTCTCTTTTCCAAGCATGATTATAGCTAAATAGAAGCAAGGGGATGAAGCAGCAGAAATGATAGATGTAAGGTACCACTGCTAAAGAAAGAGGGGTGGCGGGGGTGGGGGGGGTGGAGAAGTAGTGAGACAATCTACAAAAAAGAATGGAAAAAGGGGAAGTATCTAGACGAAAAGTACATAAATTACTTTTGGAGAAGAAAGAAGATAGTGAACAAAAGGAGGGAGGAAAGGAAGACATTAGCTAGGGAAATATGGAGTTGATGAGGAAATTTGGGAGGGCTCACTTTAGAAGGCTTTAGAATATTTGCAATGAAACAGAAGATGAGATCATTCCTGCTCCAGAGAACACTGGAAGCAGAAGGGAGTTCAAAAATTGGAATGAACTGTAGCCACTCACTTACCCATCTTAAGATAATCAGGCATCAAAGATATATGTTACACTGGTGTTATTCAAAGGAGATTAATTTTAATACAGAAGTATTGGCTGACTTTTTAAGATAGTTAATTTTTGATCAGTTAGCTGGTTCATAAAAATTTTTTAAAGACCAGCATGATATACCAAGCCCAGCTAACTATGAAATAAAAAGAAAAGAAATTGTAGCATTCATTCCCTAAATGATAATTTTTTACTTTTAGTAAATATCACACTGATTTTTAACTATAAAAGATTTTCAATATATATTTCTCTGTCAATTAATTTTTCTTATATTAATAAACATATTTCAATGTTGTAAGCTCATTATACATTACTTCTTAGATATATTTTCTGTACATTTTGCTGAAGTGGTTTAAGATCTTTGAGGTGGCCTAATTAGAGGACACAAGAAATTTAAGCATAGCAGTCAGGGATATTAGTATGGACAAAATGAATAGTTTTATTGACTATTGTTCTACCAGTGTATATCCAAGCTGATCAATTCATTTCACTTTCTCAGTTGCTGAATCAATTATGCATTCAACTGAACTCTCATGACAACTGTGTACTTGCTAAATCAGAGGACACATTGATACTTGTAGCATAATGATATAAAAGATTCTGATGATCTCAATTCAAGATATTCTGTTATATTCTATCATCAGGTTTGACATGGATCCTGTCTGGGTCATGCTTTATTCCTCTCATGAAGGATCACTTCTCATCTCATTAATCAGCATGTTGACATTGGTATAGGAAGAATGATCTTGTTTAGTGAGAATCATTGAAACGTAACCTTACTTTTGAAAGCTCAACTGTACCTTTTGTTAAATTATGCTTCTTTTCACTATTAATAGTGGATTTATATTCCTGCCATGTTGCTCTTCTAACTCTCTCTCACTACCCCCGCAAAAAACACTAACTGCTACTACAGTAATTTCCAAAGCCAAACGTGAGGATTCAGCTCCACACTAACTCTGCATAAATGCGTAGATGGCTTTCATAGTCACATGTAATTGAGTACATGTCCCTTTGCACTTTTAGATTCCCTTGAGAAACATCCACACTTAAAGGTAATAACTTTTATATTTTTATCTTGGATAATTGAGCTCAAATTATTTGAAATGTACATTAGTTATTAATTATCTTGTTTCAAAATCCATTCAGCATACCATTGAAGTGAAAGACTCTGATCCCAAGAAAGCACTACAAATGAAGGATATACAAACATCCAGATCAGGTAAATTTTGTGAATCAAATTGAACTCTCAAAGGGAGTAAACAAAAATATTTGACATGTTCATTGTTTTTCTATTTCTAATTTCTTTTTTTATAAATTCATTTGACTGCTTCGAGATAAAGTAGATGTCATTTTTGGTATCCATGTTTGAGAAAAAATTATTTACAAAAATAAGTAAAATAAAAGTTTTAAATGTAATCTTTATCTCTGATGTGTTTTGCTTTGGTTCAGTACTCTAAATTTTTTAGTCGGGAATTTTCATACTTATTTGAATTTCCCAGAAGTTAATTTTAGACGCTAATGTTTCTTCTCATTATTTTAAAATATTTATTGAGTTTCAACCTTTACTTAGAGTAAAGCTTCAGTTTCTATATATTATTGTGTTTTAAATGTATATCATCTAAATGTTGTCATACTGATGAACTTATACCATCCAATCAGATGTTCTGATTAGCTGACTCTTTGTGTGTGGGGTGGGGGAGGGGTTGTTTATGGTGTCTTTGATGATTAAAAATGAAAGAAGAAATTCACCATAATGAATATTTGGTAGACATACTCTTTTAAAAAAGTAATTATGAAACTTTTGGCCTTAGGATATTTTTATTGTATTAATAGTTTTTGAGAACATTAAAGAATTTTTTTTAATTGGATTATACATATTGATAGAGACAATATCTGAAAGTAAACTGAAAAATTTAAAATACAAGCACACACATTCCATTAGTCATTAGAGGTATGACCCCTTAATCATAGAGCTGTGATATTACCACATATCATGTCTGTGGAAAACTCTTCTGTACACTTATACTAGAATGAGAGTGAAAATGATAAATAACATTTAGCATTCCTGTGGAAATAGTTTGACCTCTTCGACCTCCTAAAGTGATGGATCTTCGGACTCTAGGCATTCTCAGATGATACTGAGAACCACCGTTTTCAAACATATATGGGGTTCATGGATTTGAAATTATAAAGAAACCCTCTGTGGTAAAACAGGCTTTAAAGCTTCACTTCTAAATTTGTTGCTTTGTTCTTTCACTGTCTTAAAAAATTTGAATCTAAGAAATTTGATTTTTTTAAAAAGGAAAATGTGTGTGTTGAATATTCATTTTCTGTCACATGATACTCTTTACTCTGTGGATTGTGATTGACCAAGATGTACTTATTTTTACGTGAAACAATGAGATCACCCAAGGTTGTCATTGTCATATGAATTTCTGTTTATCTAAAGCTTAAAAAGTAAATTCTGAAGATAGTAGATTTTAAAAAGACCATTTTATTGTAATTAAGTAGTTTCTTATTAAAAGTAGTATCATTCATTAAAAGTTTTTGCAAACCACGTTGGTCATGCATACTTAAACTTAGAATAAATGGTTAGACAGAAATTTTGATAATAACAAAAAATTTGTACCCTGAAGAATCTTAACTAATAAACAAAGTTTTTCTGGAAAACATCCCATATAATAAAAATTGCTGAGTGACAATCATTTATTAAACTTATCTATGTGAATGGCAATATCAGACGTATAAAATAAAATGTGTTGTGAAGGAGTAGTGTGTTTGGGGGTTGACAAGGATGTGACACTGCTGTTCTGGAGAAAGAATTTTTACAGGTTAGTAAAATTAGCATTACTTACATTCTAATAAATGAAAACTTTATTTTCAGATTCTTCAGATTGGGATTGTCCTAATTTACCCCTCTATCACGAAACCTGTCGAAGACTCGGAGATTTGAAAGTTGACGATAAATGTCCATTTGTATCACAATCAATGACTCCACATCACTCAGCATCCACAGACTTTGGACAGATGAACTTAATACATAAAGACAAGACTAATATTGGAGCTATGTTGCTAATAGAGGAGGATAGTCTCCATGACCTGTGTGGATCATGGTTACTAGAAAACATCAGAGAGAGCAAAAAAGGTATTGAAGAAATAAAAAGAGTTCAACCCCAGACCACCACTGGGGGCTTCACCATACTTCTGAGTTTTCAAAAATCATTTTGTGGCAAAATCTAGTTTTCTTTTGTCTGTGCAACACACATCATAACAGAATACCTTACCTTTAGCAAATTCTTGGCATTTTTTCCTATAACCAAGGTGACATATACCTATATAAGAAGGAGAATTGGGGAGAAAGAGTAATTTCATTTAGATCAGTATTTAGCATATGCTTGGCATTGGGTGGCAAGATTTTATTTAGAACTATAAAACTAAATGGAAAAACTAGGTAGAGATCTAAAGTTTGCCTACAGACACAAAACATAATTTCTTGGCTCTATTTTTATATCTCTGAATTCACAAGTATTAGTTATTACTATATTCAGTGTAACTGAACAAGCACCTTTTGAAAACAAATATTAAAATATTTCTTATGTGTTCTATGATTTTATATATTTTAGAATTGACTTTTCTAGCAGTTATGGGTATCTTTGAGATTTTGCTCTATAATACTTCCTTCTCAGCTGTGTCCACATAGTGTGTCACTTTAAAAAATTTTTTTGATGAATAAACATTTCACAACAAATATTGTTTTAAAGGAGTTCTGTATAATTTATAAACAACACATGGAATAGAAAAACAACATATGGAAAACCGATTTTAATTTTGCTAGGATACTCATTCTATTGACTGACTATATTTAATATGTGTTTCACTTAATGTATCATTAATTTAGTGTCCTTTATCAGTTGTATGATCAGGTCTGCAGTAATAAAACATGCAGTATTTTTTTACCTCTATAGTTTCACCTTCTTTCCTTTTCTTAACTCCGGAAGTAGCATTGTCTTTACAAAAAGACTTTCAATTATCTCCTAGAGTAATAGCTACAAGCCATAAATTTAAAGTTATTTACATATGTATACAAGTGTCTTATTTCTTCAGGTGCCTGGTAAAAACATGCCCAAGCTCCCTCAACACAGAAATATGTGAAACAGAAAATCTGCAATAGGAATTGAAGCAATTTAAAAGAGTTCACATAGTTCATTTCACTTTTTAGTTGATAATTCTATAAAGCCATGAGCAGAGTCTAGTTTTCCAGGTGCCCAGGATTTGTTCATCTATTCATTTATTAAAGATTATTATTAAAGATTTATTCTATAGTGGGTGCATCTTAAATATTTACATCTTAAATATTTCTAGAACATTGCCTTAGTTCCAGCCTGCATCATCAATATTTTACATTTTTGCCTGCTAAATTGTCTCCTATTTATTCATATGCCCCTCCAATTCATCACTACCACATTTAGAGTGATGAATCTCAATGCATATATGACCACGAGCCACTGGTTAAACCATATTGCATCCAGGCATCTTAAAATTACATATAAGTCTTTTATGATCTGACTTATACCTAACTTTCCATCTGTAGAGCTTTCTACGATCTGTCTTTCCCCTGGAATTACTCAATTGCTGGTGATGCCCACCTCGCGATCTGAGTTAGACAAGCTTTTTGCTGTTGTATGGTTCTCCCTATATCTTCATAGCACAGCCTTGCATGCTCTCTGCCTTTCCTGTCTTCTACCCCTTTGTTTCTGGCTAACCTCATAGTTTAAGTCTCAGCAGAGACATTATCTCTAAAAAAGCCATTTCTGATACCTCTGATCTTCAAAGCCCAGTGCTGAGTCCTAAAAGATGAAAAGACATTTGTCAAAATACTAAGAAAAACATTTCCTATATAAGGAAGGGTGTACACTGATAAAAGCATTAAAATTAGCAGTAATTTTGGAAACTATGAATAATGATGCAGTTGAAGCTTAGAGTGTTAAAAATGTCCTATTATGAGTTAGAGGTTATATGGTGACCTTATATGTTGTACTGTGTTTCCAAATTTTGTTTTGTTTTTGATTGATTTTTCATTTATGTTGCATGAATGAATTTGTGAATGCATTTCTGAGGTGTTTGTATGCCTTGAACATTGTGACACCTATTATTTCCCAAATGATTTGTTAAAGTTTTAGATAATTATAAGTATTTTTTAAAGAGGTAAACATTCAGATAAGGATTACATTTAACTTAAATTCTCAATTGATAAAATGTTATTTTTTGTTTTTCATAAAGATTTTTAAATTTAACTAATATATGGATTTGTCAGCAGAACTAGACTTAGAAATGACATCGGAGGAAAAGCAAGAAAAGCTTGATGGAAGCCTATATAACTACCCACAGGTACATAAAAATTTTAATTGAAATTTCTGGTATAATATTTTCTATGATTTCATAAGGAATTCTAATTCAATTGAAATTACTTTTTAAGCTACCTGTTTATAGTCAATAATTCATAATTGAATATTGAGTTTTAGAACATTTTACCTAGTTATAATCTTAAAATTTTGTTCGAATCCGAAGTAATTTATAGCTAAGCTTCTTCCTTGGATTGAGACAAAAGAATTTCTGACTATTGTTTGCTTCTGTCATTTTTATAACTTCCTTACACAATAAAGAAGGTAACATCAAATATATAATCATATGATAAAAAGATGAAATTATGAACAATATAAAAATGATGGCCACTAGGTAGGATTGATGTGAAAGGAATCTTCATTCTCAGTAGTTCAAAATTTACAAATTGATATTGCTAGTCACTAATGTCAAGGTTAAGATTTATTCTGCCTTGTGGTCTCTATGCAAGTAACCTCATAATCTACAGTCCAAGAGAAAATGGGGTCATAAAATCAATTCAACTGACTATTAAGATAATCACACCTTCCAAGATGGGATCTTTTTCTTTTTAGGGTACAAACAATAACCTTCTAATTCATTTTATTACAGTGTAGAAAATCAGTAATATTATAAAAATTTTTAGCCACCTTCATTTGTGGATGTTAGAATTGGATGCAACAGATTAGTATAACAGCGCATAACACTATCATAACATATAATTAAACTAAAATTGAAGAAGTTGGTTTTCTTTCTGATTGATGTTAATGATTTGGGCTCATAATAATGTATAGTTTGTATCTTCTCCAGTTATTAATCTTTGTTCATAAATTCATTATATAAGCTCACTCTTTAAGATATGGTAAGGTAAAATGTTTTATAAGGTATGGTGAGGTAAAATGTTTTAAATGAGGAAGGTTTGTAACACTAAAAGTCATCGACTCGTTTTTGGTGTATTTAACATAAGAAAAGCTGTTTAGTTCAAACAGACAAAATTAGGAGTGCCAGTTCATGTTTTTGTCCTAATTTAGACTCAGGTAAGTTATTTTTCACTTTTTAATTACAATTCCACTGGATTCGGGAGTACATAAACATGGATTGAAAAGTTTAACTGTTAAATATTAAATACATTCTAATTTTCTTTTGTCCATTCGTGATTCCTTAAGAATCAAGTCATTTCACAAACATGTATCCTGGCAGGAAAGACATTTGAAAATCAAACCAAGCAAATTAGGCTTCCACTTTTCCATCTGCAAAAAATGTCTCAAGGATCAGACATGAATAAGGAATGTGATGGAGATGACATTATCTGTATATTCAAGACATTCTTGTGTGCAAAAGGTTGAGGAAATGTGGATCAAACAAGGCAAATTAGAGAGGAAAAATAAGTTAAAATTCATCACAAATGAGTTAAAGCAGAAGTTTGGTGAAATTTGTGGGAAATACAAAACTACTGGCTGTCCTGAGGAAGAGATACCACATGACAACTCTGAAGAAGAAGCAAGCTTAAGAGAAATACCTTCTAATTTCCCAAATAATATACTTGATTGTCAGGGAAGAGGCGTATTTGGAATGTCCGTCTCTGCAGTGTTGCAGGCATTTCCTGAACAAGAAGAAACCCCTGTTGAAAATACCTTTCTATCTCATTCAGGCTCTGGGTCCCTGGGATATGCTTGCCAGTCATCTTCTAAGCTTTGTTTAAATGAAAATAAATTACAACATGAGAATGAGAACAAATTAGACTCTGAGAATGTTTTTAATGAAAATAAGGAGAGCTTCTACAGTGACTCAGAAAATAAAAATAGGAACCCAGGGGTTACATTGGAAGTGAAAGAGGACCAAGATTTTGATATGCAGATGGCAAAAGACATGAACCCAAACACCACTGACTGGAAATTCAGCATCGGACACACGCATCGGTCTAGTGATCTGCAAAGTCTTCTACATATGAGTTTTGCCGACTCCAATGAAGTGAAACACATGATTCGAATAAAAAGGCACGCTATTTCTGCTGTTACAAATACTTGTAAGGAAACAAAACCTAATCAAGACCTGCTCCAGAAGCCATTGCTTGCAGATAATTGCAGTGCTAATGACTGTGACAGCTGGAAACTGAATTAGAAAATGTAAGTTCCCCACCATATAGTGATGGATCCTCTAAAGTATATCTATATGAGGAATTAGCACAAGAGCTGCAAAAGTTTATGAATGAGATACACATATTAAAATTAGAGATCTTGGCTTTGGAAAAAGCAAAAGTTCAACTTCAAAAAGAGGTAGAGTTTCACTTGCTGCTACTCTTTGTTTATTCTTTTTATCAATTATCTGATTCATTTTGATTTTTTGCTTTAAAAAGAGTTGGTGTATAAAATGGGGTTGCCTAAATGTGTAATTGTGTCTAGAAATAGATTATTACTGCCATCTAAATAATTAGAGTTTAGGTAAACATTATCATAAATTTTTTCCTTAATCAACTTAATTCTTTGTCAGTCTTCCATAGGAGCTAAGAAACTAATTTAGCTATGTACCATGTGACCCTCTGCACCAAAAATGTATAAAGGAAATTGCTTAAAACATAAGCTCTAGGTTTGTTTGCTTTTTAAGTATTTTGGCTTCAATATAAATTGCATTCCATAAACAATTAAATGGGAAAGAAGCAATGTCTGAGAGAAGAGATATAAACAAATATTCCCAGCTAAACTAACTTATTTTTATACTTTAGATTGTGTATTATATACATATATACTTTTAATATCTGCTGAGTTTCAACTAAGTTATGTGCTACAGTGGCACTCTACTTTACCATCAAATATGCTAGTTATTAGATTTTCCTGTTTTGTTCCTAATGCATGCATGCTCAAATACTGGACCCTCAAATTAATCTGAAATCCAAAGAAGAATTTCACAATGCAATTTGTTCCACATTCTATATAAAGATTTTGGTATATTGAGTAAAGCCTATTATATATGTATATAATTTTATCACTACTCTCTGATGCTTTTGTTAATTCAAACTTTTATATTATGTTGTTTTAAAAAGTTGTCTACGGCCATGCCACCCTGAACACACCTGATCTTGTCTGATCTCAGAAAAAAGTATGGTGCATTTTGACATGCGTGATTTTATCATGGAGAGAGCATAAACCCAATGCAAAATTTTCAGTGTTTAATTCTAAAGTAGAAAAATTAGTTTTGAGGTACACTGATTTTTTAAGACAGACAAAATTGATATAGTCTGCCTCCAAAGACAAAGTGTATGAGCTCTCCCCCCCCTCACTAAGGCATTAAATGACTGCAAAATTCACATTTTTTAATTTATCAGATCAATTTGATAAATTCAGCTAGTAATTTATCTCATTCAGTATTAGAGAGTTGTATCATCTCTTTCGATGTCATTAAATGCTAGGTAAATGTATCTTTAGGAACTTTGGACAAATCATGTAAGATTTCTTGATTTTATTCCCATCGTCAGTAAATATGGCCCTGAAGTAGATAATTATTTCTTTCTATATAGGCCCTCTCTATATACAATTTTATAGTATTGAATGTGAATTTTGGGGAGCGTTACTCATTTTCCAGAATTCTACATTACTAACGACTTGTCAGATTCACTCAGCTCCTGTGTTTTGGGAAACTTTGGATTATCTATTTTATGAATACCACCACATTTCTTATATTCCCACGATCCAGAAGGAAAAATAATTAGAAAAGACAATGGGAGAAAGAAGAGCTGAGTGCAGAAAGATGAAGCACAATATCACACCCCCTAAATCTGTGTGTCTAATGCAGAATTGAGTTGGTGAAGACAGAAGAGGACAAATTTTGTGCCTTTGATTTTCATTTATCTGTCTCTGCTGGTCAAATATGGGGGATGTATGGATGTTAGGTATCACTGAGTAAATGTGAACAAGAGTACAAAGTTAAGAAAGCCCTTTCTGACATGTTGGAAAATTCTGCTTCCTTTTATTTTGGAAAAGGAAGCAGAATTTACCAGTAACTTCAATGACATGTAATAATAAAGTAAGCACAGAAATATTTTTATTGGTGAAAGTCATGATAATGAAACTCAGAGCCAAATGATAAAATTAATGAAAACAGAAAGAGTCTTTAAAATGAAGAAAGTAATAACAATTATTCTTAGTATCAAACTTTCATTGAAGCTTGAAGAAGAAAGGAAAAGGCACAAAAGTAATGACATGGAAGTAAGAGAAAACATATTTAATACTGCTGCTGAAGACAGCAAAGGATTAATTCAACACAGAAAAAGTGGAAAAACTGATAACGAGCAATTTCCTTTTCTGGAAAATGAAGATTCTGATAGGTAAGTCTATAATAATAGTTAACAGTCAATAATGGTTATTTTCTTATAAAATAAATTTTAATTTGAGTTAATATTTATGATTAACAAATTTAACATTTTTACTAGAGACATTCAGCCTTGCCTGGTAGTTAGAAAAATGCAAATTAACAAACAATGAAATGCCATTTTTGAAGTCAGAATGATAAATGTTATCTAAAAAAAATAACAACCAAAATTGGCAAAAAGGAGGAAAACAGCATTCTCATACACTATTGGTAGATAAAATTGGTACATATTTTTGGAAATACTGGTAATTTAGCCATGTGTTTCAAAATTTCAAATATGTCATCCCTTCAACTGAACAGCTTCATTTCTGGAACTAGATCCTAGAGGAAAACAGGATTTGTATAAACACACACACACATTCTGAGGGAATTTCTTATATATTATTATGTATATAAAACATAGTAAGTCATTATATATACTCTATATAGTTTGACATGTATGTTAAGGATATGTGATATATATATGCATTAAGGATATTTGTATAAATATGTTACATCTATGTATGTTAAGGATATTTATTATAGACTGTGTATCAAAAAGTTGGAGGTTGTCTAAATACTTATCAGTAAGGAAATAAACTATTATACCCATAAAATAATGTATTATACAACTATTGGGAAAAAATGAGGTTAGGTCTACAGTATACTGATTGTTTCACAGTTAAAGTATATTTAAAATATTTGGTATGTCCTATCCTATTATGCAACTTACATTGGAATACCTTTACTATATACTGAGTTTCAACTAAGTTATGTACTACAGTCGCTCTCTACTTTGTTACCATCAAAATTTCTAGTTATTAGATTTTCATGTTTTGTTCCTAATGCATACATGCTCAAATGTTGGACCCTCAAATTAATCTGAAATCCAAAGAATTTCACATGGCAATTTGTTCCACATCCTATATAAACATTTCAGTATATTGAGTGAGATCTATTAAAGTATATCAAAGGGTCAATCTGCTACATCAGGGTTTGAGAGACCTTTTTCTGTGGAAAGCCAGATAAATATTTTAGGCTTTGTGGACCATCTGGTCTCTTTTCCTGCAGTCCAAAATCTGTTATAAGTAGATGAATGAGTGTGACTGTGTTCCAATAAAACTTAATTTACAAAAACAGACAGTGACCAGATTTGGCTTGCAGGCCCTAATTTGTTGACTCCCCCTGCACTGTAAACCAAGCTGCTTGCTAACGCAGTGAATCTTCTTTCTAAAGGTGCCACTATCCTTTGTTTTTAAAGAGAATCTATTTCAGTATGCGCCACACCACATATTTCAACTATGACTTCATCTTATACAGTTCACAAAAATTCAGCTTCTAAATTAAGAATATTTTCTGAATTTCCCCCTTTATTTCTGTTACAGAGTTTTTAAAAAGACTGATTTCTTAGTACATTTGAGTAGTGTACAATATTCTAGACTTGGATGATTTTCATCAGGTATAAAATCTTTCTGTGATTGTTGTAAGCATGAGAAAAATGATAATCGAGTTATATAATTCTTACAGAAAGAAGTCTTTTAGTTGTATAATTTTGTGAATTTATTTTTTAGTACCTGGTCTGGCATTTTTTAAACCATCTAGTGCCACCTGCATGTAACTCAAAAACTTTTAGGTATTATTAAAATGCTACATAATCATTATGTAAGGGTTGAAAACTAAAGCTAAACAAGAAGGACATTGGAGCATCCACGGTCATGCCACTTAGCTATGAAGTCCTTAGAAGAACTATTATTGATAGTCCTTTATTCCAATTTCCCTTCCATTCTCCTTGAACTCACTCTAGTAGTGTTTAGTGCCACTTCTCCTCCAAAATTGTTTTTCTCATATGCCACTGGTTTTCACTTTAATAAATCTAGAAATAATTTCTTAGACCTCATTTTACTTAGCCTACCAGCAGCATTTAACCCCATAAAAAACTTTCTCCTCCAAATTACTTTCTTCATTTGGTATCGAGAACTTTTAGTTTTCAGGGGGAAAAACACACTTACAAGGTTTCCCCCAGCCTCTCTAGTTCATCCACTGCAGACTGTTTTGCTTGTTTCTCCTCATCCCTGACCTTTTATCCATTCAAGTGTCCCAGGATTTAGTGCTTGATCTTTTTTCTCTTGACTTGTACTACCTTGTATATGCTAATGATCCCCACATTTATATCTCCAGCCCAGATCTTTCTCCTTAATTATAGACCTATATATCAAACTGCCTCCTTGATATCTTTTTGGATAGCTATTGGGTTTTGCAAACTGAAGATATCCAAAATTAAACTACTCACAATCTTTCTCATACCTGCCCCTCACATAGTTTTTACTGTTTGAGTTAGTGACAAGTCTTATAATTGCTCTGCCCAAAACTTGGTGTTATCTTCAAATCATGTCTTTCTCTTTCTCTTACGCCTCACATCTAATTTGTCAGCAAATCTGGTCAGCTTATTTTAAAAATATATCAAGAGCCATACACATCTTTGAAGCCCAAGCCACTATCATCTGCTATCTCGATTAGTATAATAGTCAACTAATTCGTTTCTCCTTCCTTCCTTCCTTCCTTCCTTCCTTCCTTCCTTCCTTCCTTCCTTCCTTCCTTCCTTCCTTCCTTGTCTTTTTATCAATTCTAAACAAAGTGGACATTTTAAAAGAAAAATGACATTATGTTTTTCCTCTTCTCAAAATATTCCAGTTGCCACCCATTTCACTCAGAGTGCATGTTAACATTCTTCCTAATACCTGTGAGGCCTCACATAATCTGTTCATCTCAGATTTCTGTTTCTGTCTCTGACTTGCACTTCTGTTTTCTATCCCTTACACTCTGTTCCAGCCACACTAAATTTCTCACTGTTCCTTAACCACCACAGGCATACATCTGTTCTTGGTGTTGATTCTATCTCGAATGCTTTTCCTCAGATATCTTTGTGGCATGCTCTTTTCATTCCTTCAGTTCTTTACTTGAAAGCCACTTAGCAAGACTTTCTTGGCCAGCCTGATTCATATTCCCACTACCCATCTGCCCACAACACATCAGAATTTCATTTCTCTTCTTTAGCATCTTTCCTCTAACATACTGTAAATTTTGTCTATCTAGTTCATTATGTGTGTTTACTTCACTGTCATGAGTAGGATTTTTGTCTATTCACAGCTATATCCTCAGTGCCATGAAGAAAGCCTAGCACACAGTACTACTCAAATATTTATTGAGTGAATGTAGTTAAACCTATGTGTATTGTTTCATATGTTATGCTAAACAAGACACAAGTTTGATGTGGGCTCATTTTGACAATTTTGCCTGTCAATTATATGCATTTTGTAAATTCTTTTTAGCTCTTTCTAATAAGTTATATTCCCTCCTTGAGTGTTTGCCCATTTAGGGAGAAGAGCCTAAAAATGCATTTACTCACCATTTCTTTTACTGGTATCTATAATTGTTTTAATTATGGTAAAAATGGATCAATGTAATAGCAAACTTCATTTAATTTTATTAAGAAAAATAAACTATAATGCTGGTAAATTATTCTAGGCCTTTAAAATTTTTTTGCCAAAGGGTTATGAGCCCTTGGTATCTGAAATAAAAAGATGAAATTTGTTGCTCAATATAGTGAGAGAGCTTTGCTGGTCAGGCACAGCCTTTTCAAACAGAGTAGACTGCTCTTCTTATATACAGTTTTTGGAAGAGTGGATTTTCAGTGGCATAAGAGGGTTGACGTCATCTAAAGCAACATGGATATTCTGGTGAGACCATTGTTGTTTGCTTGGCACTCTGAGGCATGTTTATTGAGTCAAGTTGTCTCTGACTGGCTTTCTTTCAGGAGAAAGCGATTGACATTGATTTGTTGGTAAGTGAGCCAGTGGTCGCTGATTGATTGAACCCAATCTTTGTATTCACATTTTAATCTCTAAGTAGAATGGCTTCCTTCCACTTCTTTTCTTGCTAACTTCCTCTGTTTATATCTTCTGTAAAGCCTTTCTTGTGATCACTTACAACTAGTCATATGTCAACTCTCAAATATCCCATTATATTTTACTTGTATATCTATCTTTGACATGAGGAATGTATTTTTCTTTGCTTGTGGTTGGTACTTCATAACTTTTTTGTGAATTAGTAAATTAATTAAGATGGGTAACAGTTGGAATTTTACAAATATTGTGTTTTTGTATTTATTACTAGAATTTTTAGAAAACATTGGCTTTTTAATGGATTTTTAAAGTAGAGGTCTTTGTACTTTATAAAGAAAGTAAAGAAAAATGAAAATGAAAAAAGGGCATCAAAAAATCTGTTATTATACCAGTGTTTGAGAAGGCTGATTCACTAACTGATGGTCAGTTCAGGTGAATGATAACAGCAGTTTAAGTGAAATAGATCAGGGTGAAGGAAGATGGAATCTACAAATGCTCTATTTCTAGGTGAAGGAATATTAGTATTCACTACTTTTTCTGGAAGCAAAACAGCATGATATAGTGTACAAGCCAAGGCAAGAGAATTATCATCTATATCAAACACTGTTGAAAGGTTAACATGAGGACAAGTGACTCTGGCTAGGAGCAGTTTTAATACATAGTTGCCCTGGAAGTAAGACTGTAGAGAATCAGTATAAACCACTTCGTAGAACATTTTTATTGGGGAAAGCAATAGAGAAATGGTTGATGACTAAGGAAAAATGTGGAGTTTAAAGGAGATTTATTCATTTGTTCTTATTTAAGATGGAAACTTTTAGACTATATTTACATATTGTTGAAAAATGATCCATTAGACCATTAGGATGTGTTTACTAAATTTAATTTTGTTTACATTTTCAAGTATTAGAGAGCCAGTTGATTACATTATATTATCTTGCAAAGATTATAGAAAACTAATTGTCCATAGTACTTCTATTCATGTATAGTCCTATGATAAGAAGTTATTCATTCTGAATTGTTTCCACAGTGGACTATTTTCATATGATGACTACTTAGATGACTACTTAAAAGTTATACTATCATATACATATTTAAAATTAAAATAATAAATATATGAACATTGAGGCCTACTGAATAGAATTGAATTCTTTCTTTTTTTATTTATTTTTTTATTAAGTGTATTGGGGTAACATTGGTTAATACAATTATATAATTTTTAGGTGTACATTATAATTTGACATCTATATATTCTATTGTGTGATTACCACCCAAAGTCCAATTTCCTTCAGCTACCATATATTTGACCCCCTTTACCCTGTCTACCTCTTTCCTCCTCCTGCACCCCATACGCTCTGGTAACCACTAGTCCATTGTCCATGTTCCTGAGTCTCTGTTCGTCTTGTTCATTCGTTGCTTTTAGGTTTATATCCCACATATAGGTAATATCATATGATTTTCAACTTTTTCAATCTGGCTTATTTCACCTAGCATGATTATCTCGAGCTCCATGCAGGTTGTTGCAAATGGCAGTATTTCATGTCTTCTTATAGCTGAGGAATCTTCCATTGTATATATGTACCACAGCTTCTTTAGCCAATCATCTATCATAGTACACGTTGGTTGCTTCCGTATACTGGCCATTGTGAATAATGTTACTATGAACATTGGTGTGCAAATATCTTTTCTGATATGGGTTTTCAAGACTTTGGGCTAAATACCCAGTAGAGGGATGGCTGGATCATATGGTAGATCAATTCTTAGTATTTTGAGGAACCTCCATACTGTTTTCCATAGTGGCTGTACCAATTTGCAGTGTATGAGGGTTCCTTTTTCTCTGCATCTCTCCAGCATTTGTTATTACTTGCCCTGTTGATTATAGCTACTCTAATGGGTGTGAGATGGTATCTCATTGTGGTTTTGATTTGCATTTCTCTAATAGCTAGCAAGGTTGAGCATCTTTTCATATATTTGTTGACCATTTGTATGACCTCTAGGGAGAAGTTTCTGTTCAGGTCTTCTGCCCATTTTTGATTGGATCATTTGTTTTTATGTTGTTACTGAGTTGTATGAGTTCTTTGTATATTTTGGATATTAGGTCCTTATTGGAAGCATTGCTTGCAAATATATTTTTTCATTTTTTCATTACCTTGTTGATGATTTCTTTTGCTGTGCAGAAGCTTTTTAGTTTCATGTAGTCCCATTTTTTCATTTTTGCTATTCTTTCCCTTGCTTTTGAGGTCAAATTCATAAAATCCTCTTTAAGCCCAAGGTCCTTGAGTTTAGTTCCTATGTTTTCTTCTATGCATTTTATTGTTTCAGGTCTTATATTCAGATCCTTAATCCATTTTGAGTTAATTTTGGTATGCGATGTTAGACAACAGTCTAGTTTCATTTTTTTGCAGGTGGCCTTCCAATTTTCCCAGCACCATTTATTGAAGAGGCTTTCCTTTCTCCACTGTATGTTTTTGGCTTTTTTGTCAAAAATTATTTGCTCATATAAATATGGGTTTACTTCTGGACTCTCGATTCTTTTCCACTGGTCCGTGCATCTGTTTTGCTGCTAATACCATGCTGTTTTGATTACTGTCACTTTGTAGTATAATTTGAAGTTGGGCAGAGTGATGCCTCCAGCCTCATTCTTTTTTCTTAGGATGGCTCTGGCATCTTAGGATGGCTCTGATGATTTTTTGTTGTATTTCTTTAAAAAATGCTGATGGGATTTTGATGGGGATTGCATTAAATCTGTATAATTCTTTAGATAATAAGGTCATTTTATCTATGTTGATTCTTCCAATCCAAGAACACAGAATATCTTTCCATTTCTTTGTATCTTCTTCGATTTCTTTTAATAGAGTCTTATAGTTTTCATTATATAGGTCCTTCACATGGTTCATTAGATTTATTCTTAGGTATTTTATTCTTTTTGTGCAATTGCAAAAGGAATTATTTTTTCCACTTCTTTTTTTGAATGCTTCATTGTTAGAGTATGGGAAAGTTATGTATTTTTGAACATTGATTTTATTTCTGGAGACTTTTCTGTATTTGCTTATTGTTTCTAGTAGTATTCTTGTGGAGTCTTTAAGGGTTTCTATATAAAGAATCATGTTATCTGAAAATAGTGACAGTTTGACTTCTTCATTTCCTAAATGGATGCTTTTTATATCTTTCTCTTGCCTGATTGCATTCACTAGGACCTCCAATGTTATATTAAATAAGGGTAGTGATAATGGACAGTGTTGCCTTGTTCTTAATCTTAGAGGGAAGGTTTTAATTTTTCACCATTAAGTATATGTTGGCTGAAGGTTTGTCACATATGGCCTTGATTAAGTTAAGGTATTTTCCTTCTATACTAATTTTTTAAGTGTTTTGATCATAAATGGATGCTATATTTTGTTGAAGGCTTTTTCTGCCTCTATTGATATGATCATACAATTTTTATTTTTTAATTTTTTATTTTTTATGTAGTGCAACACATTGATTGATTTGCATATGTTAAACCATCCCTGTGCCCCTGGGATGAAGCCCACTTGATTGTGGTATGTAATTCTTTAATATTTTGCTGTATTTAGTATGCTAGTATCTTATTTAGGATTTTTTTCATCTATGTTCATGAGAGATATTGGTCTGTCGTTTTGTGTGTGTGTGTTATCTTTGCCAGGTTTTGGTATCAAGATGATTTTGGCCTCATAAAATAAATAGGGAAGTATTGCCTCCTCTTCGATTTTGTGGAAGTGTGAGGAGAATAGGTATTATATCTTCTTTGAATGTTTGGTAGAATTCACTGGTGAAGCCATTTAATCCTAGACTTTTACTTTTTAGTAGGTTTTTCATAATTGTTTCCATTTCTATACTGCTGATCAGTCTATTTAGATTTTCCAATTCTTGATTCAGTCTAGGAAGTTAGTATTTTTCTAAGCACTGGTCCATTTCTTCTAGGTTATTAAGTTTGTTATATATTTTTCTCAGTATTCTTGCATAATTCTTTGTATATCTGTGAGGTCAGTAGTAATTTCCACTCTTTCATCCCAGATTTTGTTTATTTGTGTTCTTTCTCTTTTTTCTTTAGTTAGTCTAGCCTGGGGTTTGTCAATTTTATTAACCTTCTCAAAGGACCAGCTCTTTCTTGCATTTATTTTTTTCTATTGTTTTTTGTTTGTTTGTTTGTTTGTTTGTTTTCAATTTCATTTATTTCTGCTCTAATTTTTATTACTTATTTCCTTCTGCTGACTTTAGGCCTCATTTGTTCTTCCTTTTCTAGTTTTTTAAGATGAAGTATTAGGTTGTTTATTTGGGTTTGTTCTTGTTTTAGGAGATAGGCTTGTAATGATATGAACTTTCCTCTTATGACCGCTTATATTTGTTGAGGCTATTTCTGTGTCCCAGTATGTGGTCGATTCTTGGAATGTTCCATGTTCACTAGAGAAGAATGTATAAGCAGCTGTTTTGGGATGGAAAGTTCTTTATGTCAATTATGTCAAGTTGGTCTAATGTGTCATTTAAGGATGTTATTTCCTTATTGTTTTTCTGTTTGGATGATCTGTCCATATCCAACAGGGGGGTATTTTTGTCCACTACTATGATAATGTTTTGGTCTGTTTCTCCCTTTAGTTCTGTTAGTAATTGCTTTACATATTTCTGGGCTCCCTGATTGGGAGTATAGATATTAATAAGTGTCATGTCTTCTTGGTGCATGATTCCCTTTATCATTATGAAGAGTCCCTCAGTATCTTTACCTTTTTTATTTTGAAGTCTATTTTGTCCAATATTAGTACCAGTACTCCTCTTTTCTCTGAACACCATTTGCTTGAAATATGATTTTTCACTCTTTCAATTTGAGTCTATATTTGTCTTCAGAGCTGAGATGTGTCTCCTAAAGGCAGCATATGGTTGGGTTTTGTTTTATGATCCATTCTGCAACTCTGTGCCTTTTTATTGGTGAGTTCAGTCCATTTACATTTAGGATGATTATTGAAATGTGAGGTCTTCTTATAGTCATTTTATCTTTTGCTTTCTGGTAGCTCAGTGTTTTTGTTGCTTCCTTGACTTTGTGTTTCTATTTTCTTTATTTTGGTTGGCTTTTGGGGGTTTTGTCTCTGGTTCTTCTTATGTTTTATGTTCTATTCTTCAGTTCTGAATCTTTGGTGCGGGGTTACCATTATGAATATATAAAAGATAGTTTTATATATATATATATATATATATATATATATATATATATATAAAATCATCCATTTTCTTCTGCACGTGCCTCATCTCCTTTCCCCTTTGTGAGTCTGGATCTTTAAATCCTCCCCTGTTCAAATTGTTATCTCAATTTGTCCCTATGTATGCTGTATTCTCTATTTATTATTAAACTTATAATACCCTGTTCTTAGTAAGTATTGCACTTCTCTGCTTCTATTTGCCTGATAGTCACTTTACTCCTAATTATGTATTTTTGCTTTGTTTTTGTATTTTGTTTTAGGTGAGGTGCCCCCTTTCAGTATTTCCTGTAGTACAGATCTCATAGTGGGGAATTCCTTCAATTTTGTATGTCTGGAAATTTCTTGATTTCTCCTTCATATCTAAAGGAGAACTTAGCTGGATACATTATTCTAGGCTGGTAGTTTCTTTCACTTAATAGTTTAAGTATTTGATTCCATTCTTTCCTGGCTTATAAGGTCTGTGCTGAGCAGTCCAATGATAATCTAATGGGTTTTTCTTTAAAGGTTTCCGTCTTCTTTTCCCTGGCTGCCCTGAGAATTTTGTCTTTGCCATTGATTTTTGATAACTTTAATACAGTGTGTCTTGGTGAAGGCCTTTTTGGGTTGAGATAATTGGGTGTTCTGTTGACTTCTTGAATTCCAAGCTCCAGCTCATTCCTTAGATTTGGGATATTCTCGTCCACTATTTATCTGAAAAGGCTTTCTAGTTCCCGCTCCTTTTCCTCGCCTTTGATAATGCCCATTATTCTTATGTTTCCTCTCCTAAGGCATTGGCTAGTTTTTGTATTTTTTCATTATTTTTCATTCTTTGGTTTCTCTCTTTTCCTCCTGGTTTATTTCTAGATTTTTGTCTTTGATATCACCAATTCTTTCCTCCATTTGCTTGACTCTGTTTCATTTTTCAATTCTTGCACTGTGTTCTTCATCTCCAGAAGTTCCATTTGGTTCCTTTTGAGGGTTTCAGTCTCCTTGCTCTGATCATCTAGTTGTTTTTTTTTTTTTTGATTCCTGAAATTGTTGTTATGACTCATTTCATAGTTCACTGAGGTTTTTCAGAACTACCATTTGAATTCTCTGTCATTTAAATTTCATATCGCTACATCTATAAGCTTATTTTCTGGAGATTTTTCTCTTTCTTTCTGCAATGCTTTGTCACTTTGGTTGATCATGGTTTTTATTGGACTATTTCTCCACCTGGATCTTAATGGAAGTGTATTCTGTTGTTTTTCCAGAAAGATTTATTATATAAATGTCTCTCTTCCAGTAGGTGGCGTCTAAGCCTCTTGGATCCCTGCTTTATAAAGCCTAAATCATGTCTTTTTTATTTTCTTGTAGATATTTAGTCACACTTGCTACTCTCAGTTTCAGTCCCTGTCAGTGGTAGCAACAGTTTTGGTAGCATTTGCTCATATTCCCCTGGGGCTTCACAGTGATCAGTCTCAGAGGAGATGGGGGAAGGGATCTTCTGGATTGGAAGTTGGGGGCTGTGGCTCAGCCTCAGTTTTGCAACCAAGGTCAGTAAAGGTCAACTGTTGTTTCTCTGCGGTCCCGTCCCACTTCTCTGCTTTCTGCCCTGATGACTGGACCATGTTGCCATCTGCGTAGAAGTTTCAGCACTTCCAGTCAGTGCTGTCAGGGAAGTCGCCACATTTTCTCTCCTCCTCCTCCTCCTGCAGGGAGCTCCAGAGGCTCTGAGAGGTAGCTTCAGTCTCAGCAGCTTTTGCTCAGATTTGCCTGGTGCTCTGCAGTGGTCAGTCTCAGAGTGTATAGGGGAAGGGGCCCTCTGAGTTGAGGGTTGAGGGGCACTTTCACCCCTCCCTCTTCTCCCACAAGGAGCTCCGGAGGCTGAGAGGAGAAGTTTCTTTATTTCTCCCAGTCTACCGCCTGACACCAGGGTTCTGACCTGTGGTAGTTCTTATGTGCAGATCCCACACTGAGATGTGCTGGTGTGCAGTTTTGGTATTTTTTGTTCAGTTTTAGATGTTCAGTTTATTGTCGTTTCAAGGAGAGAGATCTGAGGACATCTCTCACTCTGCCATGTTTCCCAGAATCCCTGAATTATTTCTTAATGATTCTGTATATTGTATTGCCTTTGAGGGAGTCTTCATGAATAGCTGTGATTTTGTATTAGGTTATACTAACAAACAATTTTTTAGATTCTGAGGAAAAGAAGAAGATTTTATTTACATGCAGTAGAAACACAAACTATTCACAATCTATTTCTGATTTTTATTTTTGGTTTATCAATTTTTAAAGAATAAAAACCACTTTTTCTCTACCAACAGTGTCACTGACACAATATTGTGTGCTCGATAAGTATATGTCAAATGTGTAAATAAAGAACTGAATGGATGAATGAATTCCTATTGAGGAATTTGTTTAGAAAAGCCAATATTTAGTTTATTGAAAGAATATGTCCGATATTGCCTATATATAAAACCTTTTTATTTTTCTACAAAAAGTGTATGATATTCAGAAATAATTATTTAGAATCATAGCTAGAAATGGATTAATACTGTTGATTCATTTGCTATCATAGTCCTTCAAAAACACTTAAAAATAAATAATACTTTCCAAACATATTGTGAAACATATGTTTTTAAGCCAGATATCCTTGGTTTGAATTCTCAATCTGCCATTGACCGGCTGTATTGACTCGAAGAAGTTTCCTAGCCTTTCTGTGCCTTATTTTCTTTCTTTGTAAAATATCGAACCTATTGCCTACCTCCCAGAATTTTCTGAGGATTTTCCTGCCCTTAAAACATGTAAAGTGCCCATAATAATGCCTTGTAGTTGCCTGGTAAGTCCTCAAAATCTAATATAATGATTTTTTTCAAAAAGAGTTTATTTTATATAAGGAGTTAAGTAATGTTTTCCAAACAGAAGTTAGTGCCAGTAAATCCTTTTACTTTTTAAATTGAAAATGACAATAAAATACCCTAATATAGTGCTTCTTCCTATCAAACAATGCAAGTAACAACCATTATGTTTTTCCTTTGGCTTTCTCTGTCAACTTGTTCTAAATGTAATACTTTGTGTTAATATTATTAGCAGTATATTTTCTTTATCCCTTACTGTTAATCTTTTTACATATTGTTTAACCCCCTTAGAGAAAATTAGTTACAAATGTAGAGATTTTATATAAGGAACAATAATAGATAGTCTTTGTGTTTTAAGTATTTAATATTTACTTGAAAAGAATTATTTATTTATCTAGGTCTGCAAAGAAAACATCTAATGAAGAGAACAAGGTATTGTAAAAAATAAATTATCAAAAATATTACCTGTAGAAAAAAATATGTTGTAAAAGACAGTGAAAAAATAGAATCTCTTCCTTTGTTGTAGGGACATTTACTTTAAAAAAGTAATTTGGAAACATTCATTATTGATAAAAGTCTCTTTTTGCTAAAGATCTGTTCTTTTGAGAATACCTGTGTTTCTGTATTATAAAAAGGTGGATATTTAACACCTCTGTACACTTTGTATATATTATCAACATTTTGGAGACATTTTGAAAAGCAATATTATTTATTTGTAGGTCAAGGAACAAATTAATTCCATGGATGACCTTGATGATTTAACTCAGTCTTCTGAAACAGTAGCAGTATATTGTGAGTTGCCTTACCTTAGTTATCAGAAATCTATGTTTCTAACTGCACAACTTGACATGGATTGTAAAGGTAGGACCATGGTATAAATATAAAGCTTTGGTATGTATTCAGTAGTAATATAAGCACATCTTGTCTGCTATTGCACCATAGATCTCTGATGTGTAGTAGAGCTATATATCTAAGAAACGTCTTTTCTATTAAAATAAAATGAGAGCAGTTGCATGCCCTCAGCCTGGAAAGTTATGATCATCTCCGCTGTACTTTCCTCAATGTGAATGGCAGTATTTAGTGTATTTGTTGACTCTGCTTCTCTTCTATGCCTTCACCCAATGTCAGGTTTCGATGATTTCCGTTCTAGAAAACTGAAATAACCTCAGAACTGTTTTCCCTGACATTCCCCCTCTGAAACCTTGGTCTACATTGCAAGCACCATTATTAAATATTTTAAAATTTCAGATCTCATCATGTTAGTTACCCCATTACTTAATACCCAGCTATTATGTCTCTACTATAAACAAGATTAAAAGCCATAACCCTCTATCTTCATTTTGTATCATTTCATAACCTTCTTTCCAGCTGTGTCTTAGCCAGTGTCTGATGTTTTATTTTTTTCCTGTTACATAGTTTTTTTGTTATCTATGGCTTTGGTTAGGTAAATTACATATAAATGAAGTATATATTTTGATAGTTTAACTATACAGATATGACTCTATCACCACAATCCAGATAGTTAATCTATCCTTCACCCCAAAAGTCTCCTCATGCCTCTTTATATCCCTTATTAAGAGACTGCCTAAGTTTTCTAAAATAATTATATACCATTTTCCATTACCACCAGGAGTACATGAGTTCTAATGCCTTCATATCTTTATGAACATTTAGTATTGTCAGTTTTTAAATCTTAGCCATTCTGATGGATGTGTTGTAGTATACCATTATAGTTTTAGTATTCATTTTCCAATAACTAATAATTTTGAGCAACTTTTCATGTGCTTATTTGCCATTTGTATGTCTTCTTTGTACTGCATCTAAATCTGTTGTATTTTTAAAAATTAAGTTTTTGTTTAGAGCATTGTTGTGTTTAGAGCATTCTTTACATAATCTGGATACATTCCTTTATTACCTATATTTTTTGCAAGGACTTTTACTCAGTCTACGGCTTGTCTTTTTAGTCTCATAACAGCATCTTTTGTAGAGTGAAAGTTTATTTATTTATTTTTTGATGAAATCCAGTTACCCATTTGTTCTACTATGGATTTTGTTTTTGGTGTTCATATCAAAGAAATCTTTGTATAGCACAAGGTCACAAAATTTTTCTCCTATGCTTTTTTTGTAGAATTTTATGGTTTTAGGTCTTTCATTTAGATCTATGATCTATTTTGTGTTCTCTTTTACATGTGATGCAAGATATAGATTCAAGTTCATTGTTTTGCATATGGATATCTAGTTTTTCCAGCACCAATTGTTGAAAAAGTTCTATTTTCCTTATTTAATGCCACTGTGCCTTTTCCAAAATCAGTTGACCATATATATGTGTGTGTTAACTTATGTCTTATTGATGTATTATATCTTATTGATATATTACACTAACTGCATGCTGTTTTAATGACTTTAGGTTTATAATAGTTCTTACAATTAGGTAGTATTAGTCCTTCAATGTTCTTTTTCATGGTTATTTTGCTCTTCTAGATTCTTTGCATTTCCATGTGAATTTTAAATTAATAATTTCTAAAAACAAAATCTACTGGTGTTTTCACAACTAGATTTAAATTATTAGATCTGTTGACTCTCCAGATCAAATATGGAGAAGACTTGGCTTCTTAACAATATTGAATTTTCAAGCCCTGATCAAAGTACATGCCTCCATTTATAGAGCTCTTCTTTAATTTTCTAAGTAAAATTTTGTGTTTTTTAGTCCACCCTTTGTGAGATTATCCATACATTTTTTTTACCTTTCCAATGCAGTTGTAAACAATATATCTGAAATTTTAATTTCTGATTGTTCTCTGCTAGTATAAAAATACAGTTGATTTTTGTATATTGGTGCTATATTCTTCAATTTTGTTGAACATAGTTTATAGTTCTAGTAGCTTTTTTGTAGATTCTGTCAGAATTTCTACATAACCAAAGATTGTCAATCTTTTTTTTTAAGTGACTGTTTTACTAAAGATTCATAAGCATTTAAGACTTATAACCATTGTGCCATAGAGTAGCTATAGACAATACATAAGTTAATATACATTAACTTATTTTGTGTATTTTTCTCAAACTGTGTTTACTAAAAGAAACATCCTGACCCACTGGTTGGAGTGTGCTGATTTCTATGGTAATAATCATGTTTTCTGCTAATAAAGACAACTTTGTTCTTCCTTTCCCAGATGGTTGTCCTTTGTTTCTTTATCTTGCTTAATTGCACTGAGTAGAATCTCTCATATAGTGCTGAAAAGAAGGAGCAAAAGCAGTCATTCTTGTCTTGTTCCTGATCCCTTGGAGAAAGAATTTAGTCTTTCACTATACATAGGTTGTTAGCTATAGATCATCTTATCATATTGAAAAAGTTCCCTTGTATTCCATTTGCTGAAAGTTTTTATCAGAAATAGATGTTGAATTTTGTCAACTGTCTTTGTTTCCCTCTACTGAATATGGTTTTTCTTTTTTAGTTTTTTAACATGATGAGTAACATCAACTGCTTTTTTACTTTGAATAAATGACAGCATAATTGAGTTATATTTCATATATTGTACAATTCATCAATTAAGGAGTACAATTGAGTAATATTTAGTGTTTTCACTGAGTTGTACAACCATTACCACAATCAATGTTAAGACATTTTCATTACTCCCAATAGAAACCCCAAACTCAATTGTAATTACATTTTAAGACAAATTTAGGACTTTTCTGCTAAGAAGAAATACACTTTTTCCTCACTAGAGGAGAAGGCAGGATTCAGTCCTACATTTCTACTCTGAAAGAGTACATCTTAAACAAAACAAAAACAAGCTTCATTGCTTATAGGTTTTGAATATGTGTTTAGCAAAATTTGACTTTGCCAATGGTAAAACAATCACACTGGGTACCGCAAACAAATCCATCTAGTTGTACGCTTAGTGATATAATCAACATAATTAATAGACTCTTACAATGTAATGTGAGTGATATTACAAATATATGAGGCAGTTGATGATGCACACCTCCCACTCCACTGGAAATATTTCCCTCCCTACGATTATAGGATTTGTTTCTATCTTTTAATTAAAGATCTTTTTATTCATTAAATAGTCAGCATGTATTTGACCCTCTTTACTCTAACTGATTTTTGGGTGTTAAACCAACCCTGGGATTAATATTTGGTCATGACAATTTGTTCTTTTAATGGATTCTTGGATTTGATTTGCTAATGTTTTATTTAAAATTTTTACCTCAAGGCTCATGAGGTATTTTTTCTTTCTTATAATACCTCCACCTGTTTTTGATTTCAGGGTAACCAGAGTAACACTAGCCTTATAGAATGTGTTAGGTTACATTTCTCAAAGTCTTCATTTTTTTTTTTTTTTTTTGAGTTTGCATAGAACTGGTATCATTTCCTGCTAAAATGTTTGGTAGCATTCACCAGTGTAGCCTTTGGGCCTGGAATTTTATTTATGGAGTGATATTTAAGTAGGACTTCAGTTGTTTTTATAGCTCTAGGCCTGTTTATCTTATCTATTCTTTCTTGATAGAGCTTTGTTAATTTCTGTCTTTCAAAAAATTTACCTGCTTCATCAGAATCTGATGTCTTCCACTTTGTATGTACTGAGTACATATTTGTTCAATGTATGAATGAGTGTGATAATGCATAGTGCTTTATACACAAAAAGAATTCATATATTTTATTTCCATTCTTGTTTTCTCTCTGATACAGATTCTCTTAGTTTATCAAATATCCAGGATGCAGTTATGTCATATGAAAGATTGAAAGAACTTAGAAACAATCACTGTGAACTCCATTCAGAAAAAATTAAAGAAATGAACACTCAAATAACTGGACTACAAAGGGATCTATCAGAAACAAAAGAAATGAAATCAGAGTTAGAGCATCAAAAACTGCAATGGGAACGAGAACTCTGCAATTTGAGGTACTGAACATCTTGTTTTCAAAGAAACATTTAAATAGTTACTATTTAAAAACATTTTTTTAATTTTTGAATCATAGGTGATATACATTATTTTTTAATCTGTTGAAGTGACATTGGTTAATAAAAGTATATAGATTTCAAGTGTATAATTCAATAATACATTATTTGTATATCGCATTGTGTGTTTACCACATAATGTCAAATCTCCTTCGGTCACCATATATTTGACCCCTTCACCCTTATGTACCTCTACCTTGTTTCTTTTTCTTTGGCAGCCACTAAACTGTTGTCTGTGTCCATGATTTTTTGTTTGTCTGTTTGTTTGTTGCTTTCAGTTGTATATGCCACATATAAATAAAATCATATGATTTTCTCAACTTATTTTGCTTAGCATAATTACCTTAAGCTTTATCTATGTTGTCACAAATGGCAGTATTTCATGTTTTTTAAGGCTGGCTGAGTAATATATCGTTGTACATATGTACCAGGTCTTCTTTATCCTGTCAGTCATTGGTGAACACTGAGGTTGCCTCCATATCTTGGCTATCGTAAATAACACTACAAAGTAAATATGGATGCACATGCTCCTTCTGGCAGTGCTTTTTGGGTTTCTCTGAATACCCAGAAGTGGGATTATTGGTTCGTTCTTCATAACATGTCTTTGTTTAGCCTTTGTTTTAAAGTCTATTTAGTCTAATATGAGTTATTGCTACCCTAGCTTCTTTTTTAATTTCCATTCTCATGAAACTTTTTTCCCACCACTTTACTTTTAGTCTATGTGAATCTTTCAGTCTGAAGTGATTCTATTGTAGATAGCACATATAATGGTTTTATTTTGTTATCCATTCACCCATCTCATATTTTTTGATTGGAACATTTTATTCATTTATATTTAAAGCAATTGTTTATAGATATGAAGTTATTGCAATTTTAGTGTTCATAGTTTTGCTCTATTTTCTTCTCTTTCTTCTTAAAAAGAAAAGTCTCTCCAACATTTCTTGTATACCAGTTTAGAGATGATGAACTCTTTCAGCTTTCTCTTGTCTGGGAAGGTCGTTACCTGTCCTTCAATCCTAAATGAGAGCTTTGCTTGATAGAGTAATCTTGGCTATAGATCCTTGCTTCTGATCACTTTGAATATTTCCTGGAAGCCCTTCTGGCCTGCAAAGTTTCTGTGGAGACATCAGATGACAGTCTAATGAGAGCTTCTGTGTAGATAATGAACTACTTTTCTCTTGCTGATTTTAAGATTCTTTTTGTCTTCAATCTTGTCATTTTAATTATGATGTGTCCTGGTGTGGGCCTCTTTGGATTCATCTTTTTTGGGACTCACTGTGCTTCCTGAGTTTGTATGTCTACTTTCCTTACCAGATTAGGGAAGTTTTCCATCTCTATTTCTTCAAATAGGTTTGCAATTCCTTGCTCTCACTCTTCTTATTTTGGTACCCCTGCGATGTGAATATTGGTACACTTGATGCTGTCCTAGAGGCCACTTCAACTATCCTCATTTTTTTTATTCATTTTTCTATTTCTGTTCTGACTGGGTGTTTTCTGCTCCTTTGTCTTTCAAATCTCTGATTCGATCCTCTGCTTCATCTCATCTACTGTTGGTTCTTCCTAAGGTATTCTTTATTTCAGTTATTGTATTCTTCATTTCTGACTTGTTCTTGTTTATGTTTTCTATCCCCATTTTATATTTTCTATCTCTTCGTTATAGTTCTTAATGAGTTTATCTACTCTTCCCCTAAGATCATTAAGCGTTCTTACAATCAACGTTTCAGACCCTGCATCTGGTACATGGCTTCTCTCTCTTTTGTTGAGTTCTTTTTCTGGAGTTTGTTCTGTTCATTCCTTAGGCAAATATTTCTTTGTCTCTCCTTTTGTTTGCCTCCTTTTTTTGTTTCTATGTATTAGGTAGAGCTGCTGTTTTTCCCAGTCATAATACAGTGGTCTAATATAGTAGGTTTCCTGTGGCATAGTCTCTCCATGGTGACTTGAGCTGGGTGTTCTGGGTGTGTCATTTGTATAGGCTGAGTGCACCCTCCTGTTGTTGTTAAGTCTTGGTTACCATTTGCATGTAAATGGAAAGGATTGATCCTCAGTCTGATAGGTTGTGAGGACTGGCTGTGACTACAGTGGAGGTGTTGTTGTGCAGGGGCTGACCCTACAAAACAGGATTTACTTTAGCAGGGCTCAGGTGCCTGCCAGTTCTCCCCATTAGGTGTTCTGGTGTGCTCTGAAGCTGGCCACCAGGTAGGTTGGTTCTAGGGCCCTTTGGGTTGGGCTCTGTTTCAAACTAAAATCAGCCACTGCCTGTGCCCTGCTTGGGACCAGCTGGTATGAGCTACAAAGTCATCTGCAGATGGTTGTCATTCATGCTTGGGTTGGAGGTGCCTGGGATAGGTTAAGCATCATTGAGAGGCTAGCTGACACAAGTGCTGGGCTTGGGGCTACTTAACAAGAGATATAGGGTATATTGAAGGCAGATGTTACTTGTTTGGGTTTGATAACCTTTGAGAGATTTTTGGAAAATCTGGAGAATGAGCAAGACAGACCATTTGTATGGAAAAGCCAATGGAAGCAACTTGGGTGGGCCCAGAATTTCAGTGGGGTAGTGTCTCAGGGAATCACCAGGGTAGTGCAAACAATGTTTGCCAAGTCAATGGAGACTCAGATATGGTGACCACTGTGTCTGCAGACTGGGCGAGGGGAAGGCTCAACAAAGAAACAATGGCTTCTGGCAGTTCTTCTGTCTGGGGAAATCTTCCCCTCCAGTCTTTGCCCTAAAACCAGATAATTCAGTTCCTCTCCAAATGTCCAGACATATTTCAAGCTGCTGCCTCAGTGCTAGGGCTCAAAGCAAGTGAGTCTGTCAGTGAGTAATTCCATGCTTGGACCATTTAAGAGGAACACCTGAGACTCCAGCAACCCTCCATCTCACTCAGGCAAAATCTTCACTGGTTTTCACAGCCAGATTTAGTGAGGACTTCTCTTCCTGGCACCTGGACCCTGGGCTGGAGAGCCCAGTATGGGGCTGGGATACCTCACTGTTCAGCAGAGACCTCCTCAGCCAAGATATACCTCTTGATTTTAAACTGCCACACATGGTCGTTGGACCAGTCTGCCGTTTCTGACTCTCCTACTAGTCTCGACGTGGCTTCTCTCGTATATCCTTAGTTGTAAGAGGTCTGTTCAACTAGATTTCAAGCAATTCTCAGTGACGTTTATTCTGTAGTTTAGTTGTAATTTTGGTGTGATTGTGAGAGGAGGCAGGCACAACATTGACCTACTCTGCCCTTTTGACTGGAAGTTGAAGATTAACTTTTATACTACAGATATACAGGAAAAGTTTTGTAATTACTAACATGCTTTTTGGGATTTTATAGGGAAGAAAATTTCTTTAGTATTGTGGAGTATAAAATTCCTGAAAATAATATGTCAAGTTTTTAACAGCGTATACTTCTAATAATAAGTTCATGGATATGCTTTCAAATCATCGTTTAAATGGCCTAATAAAAGCTCATCATATAAATACCTCATTCTTTAACAAATTGAATTTGGGTTGTTTGTCATTTTTCTGTAGTATAATTAATGATGCAAGGACTATCTCTTATATAAATGTTTCAACATTTCTGATTATGTACTTTGAATGAATTCTTTAATAAAATATTTTTTGGTTGAAGTGTAAGTATGTTTTAAAAAGGTCTTTAATCTACATTTTCAAAATGTTCTCAAGAAAATTGAAATTCACTTACACCCCCACCAACAGGTTCTGAAATACCTATTTTTCTCAAGACAGGAAAAATTCCTTAAAGAAACTTATGCAGTTCTAGTCTTAGTATATGCATAAATGAAAAGTGAAATGAAAATTGATGACTGATTAGTTTATTCAGCATTGTCTTATACATAGATAGAATTAATTCAAAGATCTATGTTGAAAGCACATATTACACTTTTCTGTTGACTTAATTAATATGAATTCTGCTTTTTTCCAAAAAGGATTTTAAAGTCATGTATAAAATAGATGATAATCAACAAGATAAGTTGAAAGTGTTACAAAAGAAGAAACATAGAATATAGAGTGACAGATATTAGACTCCCTACCCTAGTCTTGGATTACAATAGTCAGCAGATGTGTTGTTAAAAGACATCTACAGATTCTGTCTTACACTGTAAATTTTTTTTAGGGGTACTTGTTATATATTTTGTAAAATAGAAATTTTATTTCTAGTGAATTTGTAAACTTGCTTATAAACATGACTTCTCTTTTTAATGAGTAACTGAATTAATTATCTGTCTTAATAGAGAAGTATGACTGTGGAAACAAAGATAATTTTCCATGTTACCTTTATGGAATAATTTCAAAATTCTTTTTCTATAATATTTACAAGCATTACTATTGACTAAAAATAAGTAACGTTTTTTTCAATACCACCTTTCAGATTATATATATATATATTCCTTGGAAAGATTGAAGTCAGAAATAAAAACATGATCTTCAGATAGGAAAAAACTTTGAGAAATTAGAAATTTGTTTGGGTAATGATCCAACATATGTAGAACTAGATCATGATATTAACTTTATTTTATAACCAAATGAATCTTAAGATAAGTTTATTTAACTACAGATTTACCTTACAACAAGAAAAGGAGAAAAGAAAAAATACTGAGATGTTCTATAAAAGAATTAGGGAACAGTTAAGAACAAAAGAAGAACAATATTGTAAAGAAGTTGGAATAAAACAACAACTTGAAATCTCTCTTAGAACACTAGACTTTGAATTGAAAACTGTAAGAAACAATTTCAATCAGGTAAATTCATCTTTGCTAAAAAATTTACATTTTTCTGTACTTTATCAATATTTTTAATATCTTTTGATTTAAGGTCTATTGTTTGAGTTTAAAACAAACCAAAATGTTATCTCATTCAAAATGTGAATGGTGACATTTGAAACAAAAATTATTAATTTGTTGTAATTCTTGGCATCCAATAGGGGCCCTGTATAAGTTCTCTAAATGACAAAATGGAAGGTAAACTTAGCTTAATAATTAGCATACATGTTAATTTGGGCTTTTTTAAAATGATGACATACAGACTAACTTGCCTTGAGACAGTGATGGAACTAGTCAAATCTTCCATAAGGAGGCTTTATTTTGTAATACTATAGCTGCCTGTGTTTTTGCTGTGTGACAAATCTAGCTGTCATTTAAATTCAAATTTGAGTTTTTTTATGAAGGATAAAGATCCTTGTGCTTAAAACGGCTTCATTTTTTAAACATTTTTTAAGGTTGTACTTTTGAGCTTTTGATTTTTTTCTAATTGTATGAAACTAAAAACCTACTGACAATGTATATCTAGGTTGTAGAAGTGCAAAATACCACTCAGAAGCAACTTTCTCAAGAACAGAAAGCCAGAATATCACAAGATGCAATCCTGACCAATCATCTTTGCAAACAAAAAGAGATAGAAATAGCTCTTAAGAAAATAAATTCTAAGGTACTTTGTTTATTCATTTTCAAATGCATGTGTGTATGTATTTGTGAGTTTATATATTTAAAAACCCAGCACTGTACCTATCGGAAATATAGTGGATTTTAAAAGCATACATAGGTATGTATGTATTTGTGTCTATACATATGTGTGTATCATATATACACATACAGCATATATGTATACATATGTATATATATTTATTTTAAGGGGTGATATTTTTGGTCCATTGGATAAAATATATTCTTAATTTAAATCCATTTAATTCCAGCAGTCAAGTGTTGACATTCCCAGTGGCCTCATCCAAAGGGGAGGTTTTTAATATTTTCCATGAGAATCGATGAGCTTTCCAGAATCTAAAATCTATGTGTACTAACAACAAATGTCCCAGGTTTTGGCAGTGATTTCATCCCCTGGCTATATTAATAGAGAGGCTAGCTTTCGCTTCCACTGATAATAAGGAGAAAAGGTTTAGCCAGTTCAGAGACCATATTTTAGATGTAATTTTCCTACTTTCGAGAAAATAACAATTTGCTCCAAGTAATATTCCTATTTCAGTCCAAGAAGCTTATGAAAAAATAATATATGACATGATGTATTCTTAGTGATAATGTATTAATAATTATTTTATTTGTAGTAAAAAGTAAGTCAGTGTATTTTCCTCTATTTCACATTTATTACCAATTTAAATATTATGAAGAGGAAATTAAAGTTATTGTAGCCACAGATAATCTTATGATTTTCTAAGAGGAGCTCTATGAATTTTACCTTTTTTACCATGAACTTTTTTAAATATATGCTTCTTTGTATTTATATATTTACACTAGAGAAGCAGCTTTGGTTTGGTACAGAAGCACTAATTGTAGAGTCAGAAGACCTGGGGAATATCTTAAACTGTCTTATCTCTTTAACCTCTCCATTCCAGATTATCCTGAGTTCTTTGATGTATATAGAAGTGCTTAGTGCAATTCCTAGATTTATCAGTTGTTAATAGATGTGATTTTTATAACTGACTTAAAGTATTAGAAAAGTAGAATGTGTATGGAATAGTCCTAGGGAAAAAAAATTTAGGAAATAGGATCTGTCCAAATATATGCAGAGTTAATATTCTTACTGTAGGGTAGCTGTATATAGAGACTATAAACTCTATTTTTAAGTGTAGTCAGATTTATTAACCTTTTATTTTAGGTCTTCTGGGTTTTTAGTCTTTCCAATTATAAGACTTAAAAATTCTCTTATGATTTCTTTTTTTACATTTATAGATTCAGTGTCTTATGTTAAATTTTTAAACTTTGGGTATTTTATGCTTATATTGAGTTGGAGGATTTGAACCAACTTAATTTTTCCCCCAATGGTTTATCCACATACTAGAGCCTTTTCATGATATAAATACATAGGTTCTTCTTTAATTTCAGGGAATACCATGATATATCATTTCACTGAGTGCTAGCTACAAGTCTTCTTTATTTTCCTTAGGTTTCTGATACTCATGAAAAAGAAAAAAATATGTTACATAAAAACTACATGTTGCAGGATGAAATTGTCATGCTAAAACTGGAAATAGACACAGTAAAAAATCAGAAGCAGGAGGTGGAAAAAAAGTGTTTGAGGGACATTACAATTGTACAGAAAAAGAACGACCATCTTCAAAAGACCATAAAATTGTATGAGAAAACACTAACAGAAACATTATTTCAATATAATGGACAACTTAATGTTCTGACAGCTGAGAAGACAACACTAAACTCTCAACTTGAGAATGAGAAACAAAACAAAGAAAGACTGGAAACTGAAGTTGAATCCTACCGTTCTAGACTGGCTAGTGCTATACATGATTATGAGCAAAGTCAGATGTCAAAAAATGACCTTGAACTTACTTTCCAGAGAGCAAGACATGAATGGTTTCATTTTCGGGACAAAATGAACTTGGATATATCTAAACTTAAAGATAAAAACAAGATTCTCACTCAACAACTTTCTAAAGCTGAAAGTAAATTGAATAGGCTAGAAACTGAGCTCCATTACACAAGAGTTGCTCTCAAAGAAAGGACTTTGGTTTTAGAACATATACAAACAGACAAAAGCCAAACACAGTGTCAAAAGAAGGAAATTGAATGCAAGTATCAACATGAACAAGGTAAAGTGAATAAATGCACTGGAAAGCAGGAATCCTTAGAGGAGAGATTATCCCAGCTACACAGTGAAAATGTGATGCTTCGACAGCAACTGGATGATTCTCACAGCAAAGCCAACAATAAAGAAAAGACAGAAATTAATTTCCAAGAACAGTTTCAGGATATGATAAAAAGACTTCAGGCCGAAAGTGAAAAACAAAGTCATATACTAGAAGAAAAAAATCAGGAGTTAATCTATGAATTGCATCATTTGAAAGAAAGAATGTATCAGCATGAAAATGATGAAGAAAGAGAGGTAATTATCCAGAAAGATAAATATTTTTCAAATTTTCTGAAAGAAAATTCAAAGTAATATTTGATTATGTCTAAATGGTAAATCTAGTTGAATTTTCAACATATACAGACTGTAAATGTTTTTCTAAGCAGGACAGGATTCCCCTATCATTCCTACTCCCCTCTGTGTGAGACACTACCAATGATTTAAGGTCAGAAGAGTGTATTGTGAACTCTAAAGTTGGAGCACTGAGGTAGATGCACCTACTAATTAGTTCTTTTCAGTAACAGTAGCTAGGTCCATGCTTTTTAATTTTACAGATATATGTATAAGGGAAAATAAAAGATTGTGTTGATGGCCCTTCTTGTTGCTGAAGAAACTTTGAAAATTATTGTTTTTCTAAACTTCATATAAATTAGTCACATTGTGTTAGCATACTTTTCATACAAGCGTCCAGATAATATGTTGCTAAGGAGTCTTTCTTATCTGGAGTGCCAGGAGTTGTCACCTTACAGTTTCATAAAGAAATCTATTAAGATATCAAAAATGTTAAATTTGTAAGCATGACCAAAACTGATTAAGCTTATACAAAAACAATGAGAGATTTTCTGTAGAGTCCTATAGAAATGAGTTATGATTATGACACAGATTTATTAGCCACTATAAAGTCTACCCTGTGAACCAAAAATTTTAATTAGAGACAGATTTCATCCAGATCAAACAATAACCCTAAAAAGTCTAGAAGGTTCTCATCTCATGACTCCCCAGGCCAGATCCTACATGGATTAAGGTATTTGATCTACACAATGTTGAGGTGAGGAATCTGGATTAGGAAGAGGAGAGATCTCTAGCTGATGCAAGCCTTCAAACAATGTATTTGAGAATGCATCTGAAAGGAACTTCAGAAGAAGAATAGGTCAGGTCAAGTCTCTATGGAATAGGAAATGATTCAATAAAAATGCCAGTAATTAATAGTCTGACGCTTGTGAAAAGCTGTTACATTCTAAGAGATTAACAGGGCAAAGTATACTGGTCAAAGTCCTGAGGGGGAAGGTGCCCCCAAGATCAGCAAATAACACTACACTCAAAGTAGCACCAATAATATTTGATATAAAATGTACAAGATTAGCTAATCCATACTAAGCAATGATTTAAGAGTATGTGCTTGAGGATATTGTCTGTGAGAAGTTAGAAGGAAGTAAAAAAAGAACAGAAGACCTCAGTGATGGGGTCAAGGTTTTACATATAGTTTAGGGAATCTGGTTCAAAGTGTTGAGGTGTAAGGAACTCTGAGAGAATGTAAAAGAGGAATAGAAAGGGTCCAGGACTGAACATCACAGCTGCTGCTGTTTAGAAACGATGTGGGGTTAGAGGAGCAGGGACATGTACTGACAGTAGTTACTACTGTCAGTTGCTGCTGAGAAGTAAAGCAGGATAAGGATGAAGAAAAAGATGACCTCAAAGACTTTTTAGTGCAATTATAGGATTGAGAATCAGACTCATGAAAAAAAGAGAATAAGTGATGAAAATATGAATATGTAGATGAGACCATTCACTTAAGAATATTAGAGTTCAGTGGAAGGGTATAAACAGGATTATAGAAAAAGCTACAAGAATCAAGAAAAAGTTATGTATTTATATAATATAGTGAAGACTTAAACTTTAAAGAGAAAACTATTAAATAAAAAAGGGAAATTGAAACATAAATGCTTACAGTGAATGACAGTCTTTGTCTCATCTGAAAGTTCGATTATCATTATAATGTAATGGGAACATATTTTGGTTATTACACTGACTAGTAGTTTTTCAACTGTTAAAGTTCAAATCATATGTCTCCTTGCCAATCTTTCTTATCCTTTAAGTAGAGGGGGAATTTTAAAGCTGATACCTGCTTTGTTGTAATTGAAGGGGAAAATGCAAGAAAAAATTTTATTTTTGTCCTAATTATCTGCTTCTTCTCATTAGCATTGTTTGTCATTATTAAATTGATCTTAACATGTATTAGATTCCACTTTAAAGGCAACTGCAGTCATACCTCGGAGAGCTTGCTGGTGTGGTTCCAGACCCAAGCGATAAAGTGCAATCACAATAAAGCAAGTCACAAGAACTTTTTGTTGCCCAGTGCATATAAAAGTTATGTTTACACTATGGTTTAGTCTACTGATTCTGCAATAGCATCATGTCTTAAAAAACTACATACATACCTTAATTTAAAAACATATTATTGCTCAAAAATGCCATTCATCAAACTAGCCTGTTGGAAAAATGGCTCTGATAGACTTGCTAGATGCACAGTTGTCACACACTTTCAATAAGTAGAGAATTGCAATATCTGTGATGCACAAAAAGGAAAGTGCAATAAAACAATGTATGTCAGTAATTTCTACTATATGAGTTATGTTTCTTATTATTTTTTTTAATCCCGAAAAGGTTTATCTGTTTTTTTTCCTAATGAACTGCCCAAGTTTAGTGCCTTAAATAAACAACATTTACTTTGTTCACAAATTGACACTTAGGTATAAGTGGAGCCAGGACAGCTTGTCTCTGTGCCCCTCAGCTTCAATTTGGGCAGCTGGCTGGTGCCTGGAGTCATTTGAAGGTTTGTTCACCAACATATCTGGTGGTTGATGCTGACCATTGGTTGGAACTTTAGGGAAGACAGCCAGAACACCTACGCTGGAACACCTGGGCTCTCATGGCCCAAGTTTTCTCACTACACGGGGGCTGGGTGCCAAGGTTAAGCAGCCTGAGATACAGAGCCAGGCAGAAGCTGTGTTGCTTTTTCTGAACTGGCTTAGGAATTCACAAAGCATCACTTTCACCACATTCTGTTCTTTAGGAGCAAGTCACTAAGGTTGACCCGTATTCTACCTTGTGTATGGAATGAATATTTCAAAAATGTATGGACACATTTAACAACCAGCTTAATCTAACCACTGGCCATAATTGTTTCTATACCTCCCATGTGAAAAAATACACCAATCCCTACCTAATATCACTATAAGTGTCAATGATTATGATGTCAGGCTCAGGCCCAAGTCCAACATTTTACCATCTTAATCAGATGTAGACAGAGATGAGGTGCCTGGGTGTGCTTGCTGGAGTTGAGCCCCTTGGGAACAATTCCTTTCAATATGAAGACTTGAGAACCAAAGAGACAAGTTATCTGCCATGCACACACCCAACAATCTTCTAAATGGCTAAAGACTCCTATTTGGAAATGGAAAATGGGAGGCACACTCGGCCATAGCAATTCTGAAATAAAGCCTGAGGTGAGACTTTGATAAGGACTTAGTCTTAGCCTCGGGATAGCCTCAAGGCTAAAATCCTCTAAAGGCTGGTCGTGCACATTTGGCAGCTGAAGCTGGGACATTAGCTGAGGCCATCTCAGTTGGAACATCTATAGGAGTACTGATCGTGTGCCCTAGGTTTCTTCATTCTTCACGACATGGTAGCTGAGTTCTCAGGGTGAGCTTCTCTAGAGATAGAAAGTCAGATGGAAGTTGTATCACATTTTTTAACCCAGCTATAAAAGACACACAGCAGATCTGCCATATTCTATTCACTAGAAACCAGTTACTTACTAAGACCATCATGCATTTAAAAGAAGGAAATTTTATAAGTATCAAAGGATTTATAGACTTGTTTTGAAAATACCACATCTACTCACATTTTTTTTTTTTACAAAATAAGCATTGTGTCTAAAGGCAAGTAGTTTTTTTCAACTCAGTATCATTGAATTTACAGCAAGATTATTGTTGTAACTTTTCTTTAGTATGTTCACTTATTTTGTGGAATGTAATAAAGGATTACAAGATCACGCTATTGAATTAAGGCATTTTTTTCTGTTCAACAATATATGGGAGTCATCCCACTAAATTTTTACACTGGGAAATGTGATTCATCCATAATACTGGAAATCATTTCTTCACAGAATCAAATTTCAAATTAGCACAAAGCATTTGTAGTTCAGTAAATGGCTTGTGGCGAAGAATCCATATTTATAAGATTCATTAATCAGAGTCTTATTTTAAAAGTCTTATCGTAGAGGCATTTATTGACTAAGGCCTAAATTACTCCATATGATAACCTTAAACTTCTTTAAAAATTATGGACTGTTGGATGGGGGAAGAGGTAAGAGACTTTCTACTAAAATGTGATTTATAATCATTTTATGGAGGAAAGGTGTGATAAGGTCAGACAAGAAATTATGGAAAATCAAGTGTGGATTATTTGTGGCAAAGACAATGACAGGAAAGGATGTATTTTTGTGACTCCTAGTAGTTTTAACTTTGTTTCTGATTCTGTGTAATTCCAGATTCTACATTCTAAGACTCCACCACAGTACAGATCACATTTTATTGCAACTGAATTTATTTCATAAGTTAATACTTGTTTTGAGTTAGATTATTCTTATAACCAAATTCTATTATCTTATTCACGCAGACTGGCGATCTTCCAGCAAAACTGGAAACTGCGTCTTCAAAATGTTTACATCTAGATGAAGAAAATCAGTTTCTCCGTCAGCAGTTATTATCCATGAAAGAAATACAAAAGAAATGTGAAAAACTAAAGAATGAAAACAAGAAGTTGAAACAAGAATTAGTAAACTTCAAGAGTCACATAAAAATGAATATGATAAAATACAGTGAAGTCAAACAGTATAAACAGGAGATTGAAGAAAGAGCAAGACAGGAAATAGTGGAAAAATTAAAAGAAGTTAATCTCTTTTTACAGGTTAATTTTTTTGCACTTTAATGTGCTTTAATTCATTTCACTGCACATTATATGTGTTTTCTCCACTTCCCTTAAGATCAATTTGTTTAGTAGATTTTTGTAAGAATGATGGCATTTGTTTCTCCCTTTAAATATTTCATTTTCCTCATTTCACCAAAAAAAATTGATCTCAGAATGTTTCTCCCTGGACAATCATTTTATTTTCAGACCTGGTGATATAAAACAAGAGTATTAGAAATAAAAGAACATTTGTGATTTAAAAATTTTACCATTCTCTTTGCTTATTAAATATTATTGTTCAATTTTTAGCATTTTAAATTGATGCTGTTCTTTGAATTATCAGGGAGCAGGAGACCAAATGTAGAATATTTGACTTTATTTTCATAATTCAGATTTAATTCAGTTGACACTGTTGATAAATATTTTATACTTAGGCTTTTTTACATTTTAAGTCACTCTCTGAATCACTGACTCAGAACTAAAGGAAACAAATATACTGTAATTATTCAGGTTACGCTTATTTCAAATGATTCCTTTTAATTTGCATTAGGCACAAGCAGCATCTCAAGAAAACTTACAGCAGTTAAGAGAGAAAAATAATGCTTCAATAAGAAGTCAAATGGAACTCAGAATTAAAGATCTGGAATCTGAACTTTCCAAAGCGAAAACTTCTCAAGAAGATTATAACAAAATGCAATTGGAAACATATAAGCGACTCTACCTAGAGGAATTGAAAGTTAAAATGTCATTAGAAAATAAACTAAATGTGTAAGTCAAAGCATAGAATCAGAGAAAATAAGTTTAACTAAAGCATAATTTTTAACGAGCCAAGTTCACGAGATTAGTAGAAAGCGAAAGCTAACTATAATAATTTTGGAAAATTATATCAGAAAACAAACTTGTCTTTAAATGTTAGTCCAGGACAGTTTACATTTCTTCCCCATTTTTGTTTTGACATGACTATTTCCTCCCCCTTTTATATTTTTATATAGTAAACATAATCTAGTCTTTAAGCTAAGTGTTTTTGAAGTTTTATAATTTAGATGGCAATATTATTATAAAATTTTCTGTCTGGATTCTGCTAAGTAGCAATTTCAATGAGTTTAACTATTTTTTTTGGAAGAAAACAGCTTAAACCCAAAAGGTTACGTGCTCTGAACATTCTGACTCTTGGTAAATGTACAAAGATTGTGATCTTTGTTATAATCACTAGAGGGTGTCTTGAGAAAACTGATCCTTTCTAGTTTTTCTGGCAGACCTAACGGCATACACATGAAATAGCGAAAGATGAGCATGGGGTAAAGCGCCCTATAATTGACAAAATGGCTAAAATAATAAGGTGGCCTCCCTGAGGATGCGAGGGGGGGGTAGGTTGTAGAGGACAGAAAGGACAGATCCCCACCACCAATTCTTTCGTAAAGATGTTATAAGCTAAATGCCTCTGGAGCTGTTTTGGTTCATTTTGATCACCAACTAGGCTATGTGGTCTCCCCTGGAGGTCATTGCTCTAAATTGTATCCAGTCCAAATGGTCAATTTCTCCAAGGTAATGAGTATATTGTACAAGGATGGGGAAAGCAAGTGCTTGGAAATGTCTTTGAGAGATTATTAACAATCTGTAAACTGGTTTACTACATATGCCTAATGGCGCCCTCAAGAATTTCATAAGTACAGCCATTCCTGAAGGCACCAAGTATCATCTGAGAAGCTGTCTACATCACTGATCACCATTTCTCTCCCCTCCCTACTTTGAATTGTTAGTTAAGAATCCCCCTAAAAACATATGTACTTCTGCAGAACAATTGTAAACCTATACTGGTATATAGTAGGTCTGCTCTGACATATTTTCAGTATTAAAATTCTGTTAGGTAAGAAATTTCACTTACTATTATGGCAACTTAAAAAAAATGCAGGTCATTGAGGAAGAATGAAATACTAAGCCTATGTTTCTCACAACCTTCACAGGAAAAATAAAAGGCTAGCAGAGATCAGTTCCGAACTTCTAGAGAAACAGCAGAGCAGAACTTTACTCTGCACTGATATTACAAGGCCAGTCCTGGAGCCACCTGGTGTTGGAAGTCTTAATCATAGTCTCATAAGCCATAGAAATCTTGCTCCAAGAGCAAACTTGGTGACTTCTGCCTCAATCCCATGGACTTCAAATAATAGCATGGATGCTTACTTTACCAAGGTTGGTTATATTACCTTCTTTCCCTTGGGTTTCAGATTTCTGATATATGTTTTGTTGCTAATTTGGTGAAATTCTGAGTTGTTTCATTGATGAATGCACACTAAGTAAAAGTCATAATTATGTGTGTTAATAAAGTTAGGAGACAGAAACTTTGTAATATTTCTGAAGTCTCTGAATCTTTCATGTTTAAGAGGTACCTATCATTAACTATTCAGTAAACATAACTAATCAGACATACTTTCAGTTTCATAAAAAGCTATATTTTAAATAGGAAAATTCAATTATACATTGATTGATTTTGGACTTTTCATCTATCACTGACACTTTAAGAAATTTTCTAGTGAGTGAGGTTTTTTAATGTCTCAAATTTCTATTCAGTATAGCAACTCTTTTTCTAAATATGGTTATATAAATACATCAAAGCTAAAACAGTTAATAAGACTCTCGGATGTCAGAAGCATGGCAGCATGAGGGGTTCCCTTGATCTCTCCCCTTGAAGTGATAACAAGGTGAATAGCTATAATCCAAGGGAAGATTTCCAGTCTAACACATGAACACTTCTGAGAGATATGCACATCAGAGCATCTGAAGTGGACAAATCAGGTCATCAATTCCACAGGTCAATACTTCATTTTGCCACTTCAGCAAATGCTACACAGTCATTTCATCTTTGGAAAGATAACAGATAATTGATCAACTTCTTCCTATTCTTCATTCATTCATTATCTCTGGACTCGATTTTTCAGCTCCTTGATCAACCAATTTTTCCTCAGTTCTTGGCTCTGCTGCAAAATACATGTTTTTAATATACACAAACTGACAAATGCATTTCCTTTATACATTAACCTATTTACAAATTGATAATGAATTGCAGTGATTTATATGGTTAATTTGCTTTATTTTATGTCATTATATTTATTTTTATAACATTTATCATAAGAAAGATGTCAAATTTTAACTGAAAAGTATCAATAGTTACTAAAAATATATTAATTTAGAAAATGTGTATGTGTGTAGTGGTATGTGTATGTAGTGGTTTATCAAATTGGTTTCAAAAGAAGAATTGAACATTATTTTTTAACCTGTAGTCTAAATCTAATAGAAAGATAGCCATTCAGTAAATTATTATTGAATGAATGAACATATTTGTATTTTATTGTGCTTTGCTACTGTTAGTGGCTCACTCTGTTTCTTTTTCTAAAATGTTCCTTTTAAGAGGGAAAGCTCTTTAAAGTAGGAGTTGCTTTGAACAAGGTACATGAATTATAAAGTCAAGGAAGAAAAAAACATTTCTATATGTGTTGTGTAGTTATCTTTTTTGTTGCAGCCTTTGTGGAGTAGATGGCAAATAACACTCCTCTTCCTCTTCTGAGCCAGAATGTAGGAGTCGGGACGGTGAAGATCACTTTACTCACTTTGTTACCTACACATACTAAGGACATAGAGTGTGTGGTTTAGATGTGTGACCACAGTGGGCTTCCAAACACTTACCCCTCAATTCAAGGAATTCCCCCCACAGTTGTCAGCAGAGGAAACAATGCTTGACACCTGTCTCAGGGGCAGTCTGCTTACTGAAGAGATGAGGGTAGATTCAACTACACATTACTGTGGGAAAACAGATCCTTTCAAAGAAGAGATCTGAAACCAAGCAAGCATTTCTTAAAGGCTCCTTCTCTCACATTCAACCATTTGGAAAATTTTCCCTTCTCATATGAGGAGGGTAGAGAGAGTATAAGTCCTCATGTGGTAAATTGAAGCCTGAGAAATGAAGTAGGTTCTTTTGTGATTTCCAACTGAGCTGAAACTGTAGTTGAAATTAAGCTCATGTCTTTTGTACATACCAACTAATGATGAGAGGTTGGACAGAAGTAACCTAGATGGTAAAAAGAAGTCTGTTTAGTGTTTTCAGTTTTGCTATAGATACTCCACAACATGGATAATTATTTGTTAATTAGTTTTGGTAAACCAAGGTCATTTAGGAGGGAAATAAATGTTCTTTAAAGAGTCAGATTCCTCAATTTAAGCCTGCTTGGTTTACCAAAAGATATTCCCCTTCATGTTCCCACTCCTGTGGTTAAAAACTGTGTATTTTGTAAATTGAGTGTATTTACTGTGCATACTAAGAGTTATGGTATTAATTTCTGGTTCGTTATTTTTATTTGTGACTTTAAAACTTATAATTTAGTTAGAAAGCTATTGTGTCTTATGCCTAAACATTTTTGAGCTACATGGCCAAGTTTTATATATTCTTTTTCTCTGAGTTATAGTTAAAAATCTATGTAATTTTCCTGAATACAGGGAAGTAGCTGGCATAGAACTTTAGGTTCATTAAGAAGACCCGAAGCCCATTCCTGTCCTCCCCTAATAGGTTTTATGTAAAATTAGAGACTTTGACTAAATCATGGACTATCATTCTTTAAAAAATTCTTTTCAAAGACTTAACTGTTCTTTGTTTTAAAATGATTGCATGAAATTTTGTTTTATGAAACAAAGACAAATGGAGCTGCCTAGCTAAAGAAGTGAGAGACTCTGACACTGTGTAATCTTATACATGTCCCCAGTGGAACCTTAGATTCCTATGGGACATAGTTGAGAGCAACCAGTTATGAGAAAATCTTTCTCAGTAAAACTCCTTGAAGTAAAATTACTAATATGTTTTTTCCTTTGTATGACTTTCTCACCTTTCTATACTTTTGATAAATGGAAAAGTATAAATCAAATTGCAGATGTGTCCTCCTCATTAATGTTAGACTTCCAGCTTCTTCCACCATCTGAACACAAATCCTCACCTAGAAGTAAACATAAAGGTCATGGAACTAAATATTTAGGAAAAGAGCTTTTTGGGGGAAAGGTAATAATGTTACATTGGTGGTTTCTTAGTTTAACTCATGAAAAACTGTGATTTACATTTCATATATTGTCTTTGAATGATAACATGAAATTGTTTCAATAAAGGCCTCTCCCTTCGCCTGGTATTGAGTTCTTAATTTTACAAGGCCTTTCTAGTAATGATGTCACATTATTCATTCTATAAGCCCTGCCTTTCATTTCATTGTCAAAAAAGATATTATGGAAAACAGTTTTAAAATAATGATTAATGTTAGCCAACAAATTTTTCTTCACATCTAAACTTTGGAAGGGCATAGTCATTGTTGTCACAGTGTTTATATTCAGTAAACTATTTTAAACCCTTTTGGGGCATTTAGTGAGAAGATACCTTTTATGAGAAATGTCTGAAGAACACTCTAGATGGGGACACTTGTAATATTGTTTGAAACATTCCCACACATTTCATAATTAAATATACTATAATGATAATGAGTTGAATGTTTCAAAAATTGGCCTTAATTTCTAGAAAGGAAACAAAGTTACAATAAAAGGATTATATTTTTTGTTGTTGTTTCTAATTTTAGAAAGTCATTAATCAGAAACTAAGTTTAAAAACTGGCTCTAGCTCATAGTTTTTCTTTCTTTTTTTATATTTTTATTTTTTTAATTATAGATGGTATACAATATTATATTAATTTCAGGTGAACAACAGAGTGATTAGACATTTATATACCCATCTAACACCATACATAGTTATGTATGGTGCTATATTACTATTTTCTCCATGCTATACTCTATATCCCCATGACTTTTTGTAACTAAAAATTTATACCTCTTAATCACCTTCCCCTTTCACCCATCTCCCCACTCCCCAATCTGAGAACTATCAAAATGCTTTCTTGTATCTATGAGCTTGTTTCTCCTGTTCTCTAT
>CM053513.1:21485885-21596537 GCA_028627145.1 Eidolon dupreanum
CTCGTCAGTGGGAGGGCTTGACTCTCAGACTGATTGGTTCTGATGACTGGCTTTGACCAGTGGAGGAACTGTTGTGCAGGATTCATTTTAGCAGGTCTCTAGCCCTGTCTGTGCTTTCAGTGTGTTGTCCTAAGTCGTGACTCCAGGTGGTACTCTGGCTCAGATCAAAACTGGCCACTGGGGGTGCAAGCTGGGGCCTCCTGGGAGTGGCCATGCCATCGGTCAAGTTCAGTTGCAGCCTGAGCCCTGTCTGGGGACACCTGCCATGAACCACCAAGCAATCTGCAGATGGCCACCACACAGGCTGGGCTTAGAAGTGCCTCAAGAGGCCAAGCTGCCAACTGAGCCTGGCTGCCACTAGTGCCGGCTAAGGCTGCTAGTACTGAGACCAGACGCTGCTTGTTTAGGTTCTGTGAACCTTTGAGAGATATTAGGAAAGTCTACAGCTTGAGCCTAGAGAGGCTGTTTTTATGGAAAATCCACTGAAAGTGCCTTGGGTGGACCTACACATTGGGAGAGGTAGAGTCTCAGGGACTCATCAGGGTGGGGCCACCAGTGTTAGCTAAATTGCTGGAGTCTCAAATATGGCAGTAGCCTGGGTCTGCACACTGGGCAGGGAAGAGCTCAAAAAAGGAACAATGACCTCTGTCAGCACTTCTTTCTGGGAGAAAGTTTTCACTCCAGCCCTCGCCTTCAAGTCAGATGACTCAGTTCCTCCCCATATGTCTCTGGCACCCTATGAGCTGCTGCCCCAGCCCTGGAACTCAGAGAGAGAGTGTGTCTGTCAGCCAGTTAAGTTCATGTGGGGCCCTATAAGAGAAGCACCTGGGACTCACCCAGCCACAATCTCTGCTGGTTTTCACAGTCAGAGTTGTGGGAACTTCTCTTCCCACCACTGGAACCCTGGACTGAGGAGCCCAGTGTGGGGCCAGGACCCCTTACACCTGAGGGGAAACCTTCACAGCTGAGATATTTCTCCAAATTATCCACCTCCACACATGGAAGTGGGACAAGCCTATTTCGGGGGTCCGCCCTCTTACCAGTCTTGAAGTGGACTCTTCTGTGTGTCCCCAGTTGAAGGACTTTTGTTCAACTAGAATTCAGGTAACTTCCAGTGTTGAAGTTTAGTTGTAGGTTTTTCTTTTGGTTCTTAGCTATTTTTTTAATTATTTGTTTGTTTTTTTATTGGTGATACATCATCCTTCTAAACTTATATTTATTCAGTAGACCATATCAATTGTACTTTTATCAGATAACTCTAAATAACATTACATATATATGTTCTCTATTATCTAAAATTTAAAAAGTAGAAATTTATTTTATTTTCATGATAACTCTATGTATGTAATCCCCAAGTTAGGTCTTGTCTCTCAAAGTATTATTTAAAGAGCATATTACATATGTTATATACAATTCCTACAATAATGTCTCTATTAAAATTAAACAATAATATTTGCTTTATCTCAGATGCAGCAGGAGATGGATAAAATGATAACTAAAGAATTCAAAGAAGGTATGTTGCCAAAATGTATTAATTCAGTTTCGATATCTTTGATTTTTGATATGAGCTGTAAATAGTAAGCAGAATCACATATATGTTTGGATAATAAATACTACGTTAAGTATTTTCTTCCACATAGCAAGTGGAAAATGTGAAAGCATAAATTCATAATGAAGAATACACTTATTCATCATTTATTTATCATGTTCTATAGCTTGTTAAAAATCTCACAAGTCCACATATCTCTTTTTATTTCCGGCTCTCCCTTTCCTTTCCTCCATCGTCCCTATGGAACTGTCAACCTACGCACTGAAACCACTGTCAGAAACTGGGCTTCATCAACTTCTCATGTTTTTCCTAATATTAGATAAGGCCCCAAACCAGACTCATCAAGTAATACTTAGCCAAGCCTTTACAGCTCCTATAGCTGTCACTTGCTGGATGACATTTCTGTCTCCAGTCATTGACTTTGTCTTTGGTTTACCTTTTGCCCTGAAGAGAGAAACTCCAAATTCCTTTGCATGGAATAAAAGCACTAGGATCAGTTTAGTTCTTCCCTAATAATTCAGCCTTATCTCTTGCTCCTTACCTTATTCTGTCCCTTTGCTCTAGCATCTAGCCAAACTGGACTACTTCTAATTCCACAAGAGTTTTTCCTCATCATTCATCTTTGCATCAACCTCTTCCCTCTCTCTTGTATACTTATTTCTTGTCCTTCAGATATCAACTTACATATCACCTCCACCAAAAAGCTGGCAATATAGACACAAAACTGGGATGTTTCTTCTGTTTGTTCCAATAGTGTCTTGTTTTATATTTGTCATGGCATATATAACTCTGAATGAAAATTATCTGATCATGTTTTTTTCAGTTTATAGTATATGATTGTTTAGGTAAACCATGTCATCATCATCTTGTAACTCCAGTGCTTGTCGTACTACCTTAACACGTGGTTGTTGAAAAAATGAATGAAGATGATGAAACCAGAAGCTCTGACACTTAGCCACAAGAGCAATTAATTCAGTGTGCAACCATGAGCAAATTATATTTAATAGTAATCTCATATTGTGCATTTTTTATTGTTTGTAACACTTAAACTTAGTCATATTTTAGATAACAAATATAATCATTTTTCTTTCCAGCTGCTGCTGAATTTGAATCTGAGTCCTATAAAGATTCTCCTCTACAATCTACTGATGATCTACATTTGGAAGTCTCACGAGAACATGTACAGATTTTGATGAAAAATTATATGATCTGAAACATAAATAATAAAAATGTATTTACAGATCTGTTTATATAGCATTTTAATTGTTCCCATTAACCATATGATACGTGAACATCTTTATTAAAGGAAAATATTTGTGTATAATATGTGGGTGTTACAAATTTATATAGTATTTAAAACTGTTTCTTGAAATCTACCTAAATTTTCAGCAGATTTTGTGAATGAAAATGAGCCCAAATACCAGCTGTTTAAGCAAGACCCAAATGACCACATTTTCATTAGTACTTTAATGGTGTTCAGTGATAGCTCTTTTTGTATTTTTCAACATTTTAACTTTTTATTGAATTTATTGACGTGACATTGGTTAATAAAAGTATATAGGTTTCAAAAGTACTGTGTAATAATAATATATCACATATATATCACATTGTGTGTTCATCACCCAAAATAAAGTTTTCTTCCATCCCCATATATTTGACCCACGTTACCCTTATCTACCTCCCCCCACTCTCTTTTCCTTCTGGTAACTACTAAACTGTCATCTGTGTCCATGAGTCCCTACTTGTTTCTCTTGTTTGTTTAATGCTTTCAATTTTATATCACACTTATGAGTGACATCCTGTGGTTCTCAGTGTTTTCTGTCTGACTTATTTTGCTTAGCATGATCATCTCAAGATCCAACCATGTTATTGCAAATGGCAGTATTTCATCTGTTCTCATGGCTGAGTGATATTCCATTCTATGTATGCCCCACATCTTCCTTATCCACTCATCTATTGGAGGAAACTTCAGTTATTGTCATGTCTTGGCCACCATGAATAATGCTGCTAGGAAGATTGGGGTGCATATATCTTTATGAATGAATGTTTTCAAAATTTTGGGATAAATACCCAGAAGAGAGATTGCTGGGTCATATAGTAGTTCTATTCTTAGATTTCAGTGGTACCTCCATGCTCTTTTCTATAGTGGCTGTACCAATTTACATTCCTAGGATTGTTTGTTTTTATTGTTGTTGACTTGTATGAGTTCTTTGTCTATTTTGGCCATTAGGCCTTTATCAGAGATGTTGGTTGCAAATATATTCTCCCATTTAGCTGGTTTCCACTTTGTCTTGTTGATTTTTGTTTCCGTGCAAATGCTTTTTTGGATTGATATAGTCCCATTAAGTTATTTTGGCTTTATTTCCCTTGCCTTTGAGGTCAAATTCATAAAACTGTCTTTAAATCCAAGGTCCATGAATTTAGTACCTATGTTTTTTTCTATGTGATTTATTGTTTCAGGTATTATATTTCAGACTTTGATCCATTTTGAGTTCATTTTGGTATATAGTGACAGTCTAATTTTATTCTTTTGCATGTGACCTCCCAATTTTTTAGCACCATTTATTGAAAAGACTTTCTTTTGTCCATTGTATGTTTTTGACTTCTTTGTCAAAAATTACTTGCATATATATATATATATATGTATATATATATATGTATATGTATGTGTATACACACACACACACCACATACACACGCACATGCACACACACACACACGTACACACATATACATATATATGGTTTATTTGTGGACTTTCATTCTTTCCACTGGTCTGTGTCTGTTTTTCTGCCAATACAATGGTATTTTGATTTTTGTCACTTTTTAGTATAAAAAGTCAGGCAGAGTGATACCTCATTCTTTTTTCTCAAGATTGTTTTTGCTATTTAGGGTATTTTTTTAATTCCTTAGAAATCTGATGTTTATTTGTTCTTTTTCTCTAAAAAATATTAATGGGATTTTGATGGAGATTGCATAAAATCTGTATATTGCCCTGGGTTATAAGGTTACTTTAACCTTATGATGATTTCTCCAATCCATGAACACAAAATATCTTTCCATTTTTTTGTGTCTTCTTTAATTTATTTTAACAATGTCTTATAGTTTTCAGTGTATAGGTCTCTCACATACTTCATTAGGTTTATTCTTAGGTATTTTATTCTTTTTGTTGCAATTACAAATGGAATTTGTCTTCATGTGGCCATGCTTTGTTTAGACTGCAGGAAATACTGTGCAAGCTAATATAAGCTCCTAGAGGAGAGAAAACTTGTCTTATTTATCTTTTTATTCTCTCTCACTACCCTCCTCAATAACTATGTATAGAATTAAGGATTTTTACACCATTATCTAACTATTGATATATTGCATGGGAAAAACAGACAAGAAAAGAAAGGAGATACCACCAACCATTTGTTTTGATAAATGGGTTTTATTGCTGGCTCTGTCCCTTGCTTATTGTTTGTTACTGTTCTTGCTAAGTCACTTAACCACTTACTCTTGTATAAAATTAGAGCTAGAAAACCTCCACTTCTCAAGATAGTTAATATTATCAAACAAAAAGTGCATATGCAAAGACTTTGAATATGGCAAGTTGCTAAAAGAATGAATTGAAGATTTCATTGTATTTGTAATTCAAGTTGGACACTGAATATCAGAAAGGTATGTTAGTGGATTAAATGCTGACACTGGCCACCCAAGAAGCCTGTAGTTAAAATCAACATTCCTACTGTCTTTAAAATAGAGATCATTTTCTATAGATTGGTACAAATTGAAAAGAGAGCAACTAGATAAGAAACCTTTGAAGGTTTTTGTCAGTAATATAGACTCAAGTAGATTTTAAAAATTAAGCTAGTATCTGTGAATGTTCATTTAAAAACAAAACCGTATAGGGCTTTTATAGAAGTAATTAAGGTTAAACAAAGTGATCAGTGTAGAGTCCTAACCCGGTAGGATAAATGTCCTTATAAGAAGAAGAAAAACCAGAGAAGTCTTGCCCTTTCCTTGCTCATGCACCAGAGGAAGGCCATGAGAGCATACAAAGAGAAGGCGGCCATCTACAGACCAAGAAAAGGGACCTAACCAAAATCCAACCATGCTGGCATCCGGATATCAGATTTCCAGCCTCCAGAACTGTGTGAAAATAAATTTCTGGGTTTTTTTTTATGGCAACCCAAGTAGACTTATGCAGGTTTTTAAATAATAAAACCTGAGTAAGTAGTTTTGAAGGCTTAAATAAAATTTGTAAGAATCACATTAAAGGTGGATATTTTCAACCATTGTAATGCTTTGAAATTAAGTGCTCTGTCTGGCTGGCTTATACTTGCCTTTTGTTTTGTTTTGTTTTGTTTTGTTCCTCTGCTCTCTCCAAAAAGTTAAGGAATAGCAAAGATATCTGCTCATTTGTGTTCCTTCCTATCCCTTTCTGAACAACACAGCTCTATTATTAGATGGGCAAAAAATTTTTTTCTAAGAATCTTTTAGAATCAATGGTAAAGAATTTGAGGGAGGTTGGAGAGACTCTCTGCTTGGAAGTTTGGGGATTAGTAATCCTTATAATCATTGCTACCTTTTATTAAGCATCTACTAAGCAAAAGACACTTTTCTAAAAATTGACACATATCATTTTTTACTTACAAAACAATATAAACTAGGTATTTCCCTTCCCTCTTTCTTTTCATTTACTCTGATTTTTGCAATATTGATGTTATTTGTTTTTACAGAAGTGGAATGTGATAGTTATTTTAAAATTTGAGAAATTATAAGAGAGAAAAAACATTCTTAATATACTACTCAAAACCAACCTTATTAATGCCATTCTAGTATGCATGTGTAGAAATAGATGATAGATATATACACACATACACATGTATACATATTTTATACATACAAACAGAAAAAAGGTAATTACATATACAAATAACATTAAATTGACTAAAATTTAATAGAGAAAAAAATGAATTGAAAGAGCACTGGAGAAATTCATAAACTTAGATAACATTTCTTCACCAAAAGAGAGAGTTGTTCTTAAATATTCTACATAAAGTTACCTTAAAATAAAAACATTTTTAAAAGAGATTAATAATTTGAAGTCACATTCCTTATTATTGATTTTCCACTTTAGAAATTACCACACTCATACACTTCCTCTCCCCTTTCTCCCTTGTTTTCTTGGGCATAAAATTTTTTACTTTCTTGCATCATATTTTCTTTTCTTCAGATCCTTTGTTTTATATTGCTCTACTATCTTCTTACCTTAAGTGTTACCATGGTCAAGTTTGACCCAAATGATTTGCCTGCTTCAAATATAGCCTGTTTCTCTCTCTCTTTTCCATTTTTGTCCCTCTATAATACATCCTTTGCTTATAAGTTGAAGTGAGCTTTTGAAGATGTAAATCGAATCATGTCATTCCCTGCTTAAAGTTCTTCTATTACATCCCATTTTACGGAGAACATATTCTAAATCCCTTCTAATGATCTTCAAAGAACCCCATGATTCCATTGGTCTCACCAATCCCTCAAACTTCCATCTCCCTCCCTCTAGTGGCCACATTTTTCTTTCATTTTTTTTATGCTTCAGCATACCTATCTCTTCTGGTTTCAGGGCCTTCGCCATCTTTCAAATCACCTCTTTCTTCCTAGAAGCTTTCTCTGACCACCTTATCTCTCCTACACCACCGACCTCAGACTCATTCATATTGTCTCATTACCCAGTGTCCTTCATTTTACTCTCCACTCTGTACCCTCTGTCAATGCCCAACTCTGGACTGAAGGCAAGCAATCCATCATGAGTTTGTGATCATCTACCATCATTAGTTCATGCATAAGCTCTCTTTTATTTCATTGCATTTTTTGCCTCCTTTCTCGTCCTCAGTTTCTTGAAGGGTACCCATCCTTATGATATATTATGCTATATATTCTGTTTCTTCCTTTTCTTTTTACTTAACAGTATGCTTTGAGACTTATCTGTAGAGATACATGTAGATCTAGTTTATTCATTTTAAGTGCTATGTAGTATTCCATTATTTGCATGTCTCACATATTTATTCTCTCATTGATAAACATGGAGTCTTGTTCCAATGTTGTTATTCCAAGCAACATTGTAATGAATATCCACATATATGTCTCTTTGTGATTTCTGTGAGGGCTTTTTGCAGATATTTACTTAAGAATAGAATCACTAGATTGGTGGTGTGTGCATACTCAAATTCATAAAATACTTTGAAATTGTTCTCCAAAATGCAACACCAGCTTGTGTTCCTACTAGCAAATGGGCCAAGGTTGGTCTCGGTCTTAATTCCGTTTTTTTCTCTGTTAACATTTTATATTGTCCAATTTATACATTTTTACCAATCTAATACTTATTGAGTGGACCTCATTGTTGCTTTAATTTATACTTCTCTATTTTATGGTGAAGTCGAGTATCTCATAAGCCATTTGACTTTCCATTTCTATTTGGCTCATTCTCTTTGTTTCGACTTATAGTTTCATGTATGTCCTATTTAATAATCCTTTAGTTGTAGTTTAAATTGGAAACATCTTCTCTCAGTCTGTCTCCTATCACCTTTGTTAAATAAAAATTTTTCATATTTCTTCAATGAATTCCATCAATTTTCCTGTATAACATAAATTACATGTTATTGAAAAATATTCCCCAAAACAATGACACAAAAATAGCTCCCTATATCGTTTTCTAATAGGTGTGTATTTTGCTTTTCATGCCTTAAACTTGAAACCATATGGAATTAATTTTGTTGTATTTTAATTTTTATACATAAGTTCAACTAATTTCCCCAGCTCAATTGATTTAAATATTAATATTTCCCAATGGTTTATAATTTCTATATTGTCCTATATTTTATATATATGTATATATGTATATATACATACATATATATATACATATATATATATATATATATGTATATATACTGATCCATTGCTCTAGTTGTTTGATCATTTCTCAACACTAAATTACTTTAATATTATGAATTTTAAATATGTCTTAATATATGATAAAATAAGATCCTTATGAAGATCTTTAGAATATTCTTTGCTATTCGTGGGCTTTTATTTATCTACGAAATTTTAAACAGTTGGTCTAATTCTCCTAAAGCTACTACTGGGATATCAATGTGAATAATATTGAATATATACATTAATTTGGGGAATACTAACATACTTAGAATGTTAAGTATTTCCATCTTAAAACATTCTACATTTCTCCATTTGTTTAGGTATTATTTAATATCTTTCAATAGTTAAACAATTTTTTTCATTATAAATGTCTGGTGTATTTTTTGTTAGTACTAGAACTCTACTCTTCCATTGACAATTTAGTTTGTGTAATGCCTTTGTTTCATATTTACAGGACATACATTTTTTTATAGTTATAATTCACTTAATAACAAACTTGAAATTTTAATACTTGGCTAATTGTTAATTTTCATTGTTTTTTCCTTGATTTATTTCTTTACTTCCTGGTTTAATTCCTCCAAAGCTCTTTCAGAATGTCATTAAACATTTAGAGTTGTAAAATACCTAAAAATTCCTTATTTTACCCTTACATTTAAATAACAGTTTAATTAGATTTAAAAAATTCTAGGTTCATTCCAGCTTTTCCCATTCAGTGTTTTGTTAACACCTTTTATAGCAGTAAGCTGATTTCCATCTTCACTGTCATTACTTATTTGTTCACTCTCCTTTTATGCAACCAAGCTTTGTTGTTTCTGCCCCTATGCACATGTCTTCTTCACTGCTACGTGGATTCCAACATGCACATTGGGGTGTCTTCACTATTGTCACCACTGTTGTCCTTCCCAGTGTGTGCCCTGGCCACCCCATCCCTTCTCAGATACCCTGTGCCAGGGTACCTCTCCTGCAGGTGATTTACCCCCATTGGGTTCTGAAAACCCACACTGGGCTGTCCCCATGCTTTTGAATTAAAATATTTAGGAAGAGAAGAAGAATTTAGAGTACTCTATTAAGTACAGGACTTTGGAACATGACAATGCTTGTAACAACTGTCCTAGGAGTTTGAGGATTGCTTTATTTTATAAAATGTTTTAATGCGGAAAACAATTGCTCTGTAATTGTTTTGAATCAAAGCTTGCCTGACTCCTTAAAAGTGAGTCTCCTGAGATACTTAGCTGTGAAAAAACACAATTTTGATGCCCTGAGCTGCACCTGCTGCTGACTGTGTCTGCTAAGAATGCACATATGAAAAATTCATTCCACTGAAATAGAGCAGAATGAGAAGTTGGGGAGAATGACTTTAGACTTTAAATCGAGATTTAGGACTTGACTATCTTTGGATTAATAATGCATAAGGACAGCAGAATTTTCTTTATTTTTTATACTTTGTCCCCTTTGAATTTAGCTGAAATATTTTGGATTTTAATTTTTAAGAATTTAATCTTTAAATTATATCCCTGAGAAATTAATGAGAGGGGATTATATTTAATTTTGGAGTACTACTATATGTTGACATGTGATTCAGGGAATATTTTAATTTAATTTGGAATATTTACTTTAATTTCACTCTTTGAATTTCATTATTTAATCTCATTGCAGAAACTCTGAGAGTCTGTGTTGGACAATGTGGCACACAGGACACTATCTGGGACAGGAACGATCTTTCAATTCAGAATGGCCATTGAGATCATTCCATTAATACATTACTCTGTTCCATTTCAGAGCTTAGAGCAAAATGTAATTTATTCAGCAGAAAGAACAATTCCAGAATGTCCCCAAAAGACCCACAAATTTGTATGCAACAGCAGTTATTTTTTTATAACCAATATTACCTTCAGTATGTTAAATGTATGTACCATAATTCTATGCTAACAAATGCCTCATGTGGTAATCTTTTGAGGATGTCTAAAGAAACAAGTCCCACATTTAAAATACGTTTTTTAAAAGTAGCACAAGATGAACTTGGGATCATGGGCCTGCTTTTCCTCCTCCTGGTGCTTTTTGTTCTGGCCTTTGCATCTGCTGCTCCACTTCCTCTGGATTTTCTCTCTGCTCCTCATCTTCAGCAAGCTCTTACTCCCGTTCCTGCCTCTTCTGCCTGCGTTCTTCTTTCAACTATCTGTCCCGGGCCTGCACCTTCTTTGCTCTTCTTCTAGCCAGCGACCTTGTAGTGGATTCCCCTTTCCCTCACTCTCGGCGCCCTTCTCTAGCTTCGAGGCCTGGGCCAGAGCTTCATAAGAAGTTTGAGCCACCTTGAAAATGAGCAGGAGGAGCTCATCAGAGGTGACAAGCCCATTACAATCGCATTCCTTAAGTTTCAGAATCAGATCTACCATCTCAGGGTCACATGATATTATGAAAAAAGGTGAAAACAAAACTTTTACCATGTCCCATTGACAGGCAGTAAACTTTCACAGACAAGGTACATTTTATGACATTCTGACACAAGATATTACCAGCAATTAGGAAAACCCCAGTGTATATTGACTTTTGCCTCCCTGTAAAATGCAAACCACATTATAACATGCATTTGTTGGAAAGTTTTGAATCTTGTAATTTAACACCAATAAAAAGAACACAGGTTCTCTTTAGCTGGATGAATATGAATGCACTCATTTTCAAGAGGGAAATGCAGTGGAAATTTATGAAGGCTGGCAGCAGCCATTTCTATCTGAAATAACCTGTGCTCCTGATTTGATGTTTATTACAGAACAAAATACTTATGATAACACCCTTTTACTAGAGAACAGGCTGATTTTAATGATTGAAATTTGGAAGTACATTTAATTTTGTTCCAAGTGTAGTTTGCTCTGACATCTTTGGTGATCTCTTCCCATGAACAGTTCATCCATGATGACATCATCATCAGGTACGTGAAATACTTGCTAGCAACTTCTTTAGTACTCAGATTACAATGCCAGTTAAGTACCTTCAGGCTCAGAAATAAATGGAGTGCAGAGCTGTCATGTGTGAAATGAATATAAAGTCACCATTCACCATTCCTGGCTCTGGTCTCTCCGGAGAAGAAAGTTCATAACCCTAAATCAATAGAGAGATTTCCTCCTTTTCTTCTTTCTTACCCAAAGAACAGCTCCGAACTCCCTTCAAGGAGGTTCTTCAGGTCCTTCGTGGATAGTGGTACCCCATCACAATCATTGAAAATGTGTGGTTTGTTGATTGAAAATATCAGTGATATCGAAGATGCTTCTCAGAAGTAGAACCATTTTATCTCTTTCTTCACGTTCACATTCAACTAGAACAATAAAATAGTAACCCAAATTAAAACTCTGTTTCTTATCTTGGAGAGGCTATAGCCACACTGTTTCAGGCAGATTCCTAAATAATGTGATCTCACAACAGTAGTTATTTTCAGCCTGGGCTTTTAAAACACTTTATCTGTGAATATTATACTTCGAAAAGGCTAGAGAGAGCCTGAGAAATTTCAAGCCAGGGAATCATCTTCAAACTAACTACCTTGTAGACAACTTTTGATTGTTCATGCTTCTAGATTATCCACATCCTTTCCCTTTCTGTTTTCCTGCTCGCTCACCTATTTCAGATAGGACATACTATGTAGCAGTTTTTGAATTAAGCATTTAATTTCTGTTATTTAATTCTCATAATTCTGTGAGGTATGAATTATCTACAGTTTGTAAATAGGTTCCATAGATGTACGGTTCAGTTATTTGCCCAGGGCCATACGGTTAGTAAATAATAGGGCCAGAAGAGGAGTTGGACCTCCAAAAGTCCAAAGTCCATGCACATTTACATACAACAGGGACATAACTCATTCCTATGATTTGGGGACTGGTATAAATTAGCCGTGCAGATGAGGTGAGGGTGACTTCAGTGATATCAGTGTAGGCGTGAAAAAGAAGAAAAAGAAAAAGAAAACACCAAGAATGGGTAAGCCATTTCTTACAGAAACAAGAAACTGGGCTAGAAAAGTAGGACTAGAGAATTTTCCACAGCAGTGATGTCTAATAGAACTTCTTTTGTTGAAGGAAAAGTTCTATGTCTGCCCTGTCCAATGCAGTAGCCAGCAAGCACGTGTAGCTATTGAGTACTGATAGTGGGGCTGTTGTGACAGAACTATGGTTAGTGGCTGCCATTTTGGGTAGGACATTTTTTGTCCTGATGCTATGCTGAGGTGTCATTTTGCCCCATGATGGCTGTCCCAATGGAAGATTTACTGATTTTTTCTTTTAATAACAGCTTTATAAGTCACACATTTAAAATGTAGAATGCAATGGTTTCTAGTATATTTATAGAGATGTATAACCATTATCACAATAAATTTAGAACATTTTACTTACACCCAAAAGAAGCACTATGCCTGTTAGTAGTCACTCCCCATTTCTTCTGAAGCACCACCCTGCCCAACCTCCTCTCCCACCCCAAACCCCTTGCTTCTGGCAGCCACCAATCTACTTTCTGACTCTATGGCTCTACCTACTCTGGACATTTTATATGAATAGAATTATACAATATGTTTTCAAGGTTCATTTATCTTGTAGCACATAATGGGACTTCATTGTTTTCATGGGCAAATAATATTCCATTGGATGTGTGTACAAAATTTTAACTGTTTGTCATTTGATTCCTGATAAAATGTTAACTTGAAGAATATTACAGTTCTATAAACCAACTAATAATAACAGAAAGTTATTGGTAGTTGGAGCACCAGAAGGAAAGGAGGGAGACAGTGTGGCATAAAAACATTTGAATTAACAAATTTTACCAAGTATAGTGAAAAATATCAACCGGGAGGTACTGAACCTCAAAGATAGCCTAAAATGTTGAAGAGAAAACCCACCATATACAACCAAATCATAGTCAAATTGCTACAAACCAATAAGAAAGAAAAAAAAATCTCAAAAATAGCTAGAGAAAAAGGGCACATTCCATAGAAAAGAACAAGGTAATACGGAGTCTGAATTTTAATCCAAACATGGTATCAGCTACATTAAACAATGTGTCTTCCCTTTTGGAGGCAGCTGTTAAGCACACTTTTACCTTGTCCCGGCTGGGACATTCATTTTTCCAATGACTGGTTTCCCGGCATATGGCTCACTGATCACGGCACAAGGGGGCTCTTCCAGACAGTTTTTCTTTTCTTTGCCCTGTTGTTGAAGGGCAGCAGCTATGAGTTCAGCCTGCCTTTGCATACGATGCTCATCTTCCCTTTTGGAGACATCTTCCCTATTGACATATATCTTCTTGGCTACTTCAAGGAGTTGAGAGATGTTCATTTCTGCTAAGCCTTCTAATTTTTGGAGCTTTCTCTTTGTGTCTCCTGCACTTTGGCCAACAAAGGCCATATTAACCATTCTCTGGTTTTCTAGACTTCCTAGATCAAAAGAAGTATAGATCCGGTAGGCCTCACATAACCGCTCATAGAAGTCACCCAGACTTTCATCCTCCCTTTGTAAAGTCTCTGCCACTTTATTGATGTTAGTGGCTTTCTGGCATCCCTTTTGGAGGCCTTGGAGGAGAGCCTCTCTGTATCTTCTGAGCTGTCTCAGGCCCTCCTCTGTATTTGAATCCCACCTAGGATCCTCTCCTGGTATCTGGACCCTCACATATTCCTGGGTATTCTGGATTTCCTTATGGACATTCTCCTCTAGCCATTTAGTCACCACCTGATTATTCAGAGTCTTTCCTTCGTGTTGAATAGTGAGAGAAGCAATTGATGGCAATCTGCCCATGTGGAATGATGGGTTTAAAATATGGACTTCACAATGTCTATTGAAGTCTGTGGCTTTTCTCTATATTGAGGGAGTGTTGTGTTTCCAATTGAGAAGGTTGATAGCAGTGAAAGGTTGGTACACTAGCAGTCACCACTCTATTATTTGCCCCTGCTCATTCTTTATGGGATTTCTCATTTCTCTCAGAGGCATCTGCATACCAGGCACTGTCTGTGAGTGCAACCTCCCAGCGAGGGGAGGAGAACCTGGACCTGATTCTGGGGCAGTGGGAGAAACCTCAGGCCCTGATGAGCTTATGCCAGGACTAAATTGATTAGCTGATGATATGCCTGAGCCAATGACAGTCCGTGGGGTGGACAGAGTATGAAGAAATAATGACTGTAATCTTTTAGTATATACAGTGGGGGAGCCAGACTTTCTGCTTCTTTCTCATTGGGGGCTAAAATCTCTGGCACCAGTGGTAGCAATTGTTCTTTGGGTTTGGTGGAATGCTTCCCTGCCTGTGCTACTAACACGGTAGAAACTTGACCTCTAAGCCAAAGGGGAGGGTGCAATACTAAAGCAAGTCAAGTATCTATAGGGGAACTGGTCAGGATGGCCTGGATCTCTAGTGACAACCTGCCACACCTTTTGCACAAGTGACCTATCCAGGCTCCCTTCTGCCAGCCATTCCACCCCAAACATGGACCATTCTAGTTCACACAAAGTTTTCAATTTCCCTGGAGACATAGTAACCCCATAATCTTCTGTATACCCTTTCTTAAAGTTCCTGTCCATCGTGGCTAAAGGAGTTGGCTTTTCCTGTGTGGCCCCCCTCCCCCCGCCTCCCATGACAGACAACCATCATGTCACATGGAGGGTTGGGGAATAGGGTCGGGGAAACTTTGGAATGGACGTTACTCGCTTTGCTGGTCTCTTGCTGCACCCCTCTTGGGGATATTTCAGGTGCCTCTTAGCATTAGTGGGTTGGTATAAACCCCTGACCCAGATCACTGGAGTAAACTCACGGAGATCCAGTGCCACCACCTTAAGCCATATGAGGTTCGCGACGGACCTGTGGATTGAGGCTCAACTCTCGCTTCGTGATCAGACCATGTCTCAATCATTCGGCACTCTCTTTCATAAACCTCCCACCATTCCTTAACCTGTCCTGTGGAGAGTAAGCAGTCACTTCTCTTAACCTGTGGAGGATGCTTGGTTACTCTCCAAAGGGTGCTTGGGCCACCCTTTTCCCAGTGTTAACCATACACATTCCACCCCCTGCCCTGTATACCTGCATGGTCACTATTTCCCTTAACAAATGTAGAGTACCCAGGTGACCTCGGGAGATGATCGGGCCCCCCGCTTCTGCCATATGGGGCAGGATCTTGCTAGCTACCCTGTGCCCAGTTTTTCCTTACCATGTACCTGATGCATCCTAGTTTTCTTATTTCTTTATTGTCTGATCCTTTCAGGGACCAGCAGCTGGGCTTCACCTTCCGTCCTGTGAGGCGTCCACATTGAGTAATCCCCAGTGCACACTTAGCAGGCACATCTACAGAGTGTGTTGGGTCCTCCCCCCAGTGAAGTACCTGAAGTCCACCAAACGCAGGTGCTGTTTCTCCTCACTTCCCGACCAACACATCAGAAATCTGTTGCAGGAAGCAACGTCCAATGCAGGAATTCAAATGGTCAGACAACTTTGTTAAAGGAAGAAGAATTTATTAGGCTAGCCAAGTATGTGGGGTTAACAACTCCATGCACATGCTCCCCCTAGTTAGATTTATTACAGCTTATATACTTTTGCGTGTCCGTACAAGGGGCACATGGTTCCTTTGTCTGAGGTTTCACATGTGCCTCCTTAGTCAGGATGGGTAGGGGGAGCTTAGAACAAAGGGGCTGCAAGGGGTGAGGAATTTCCAAACTAGTCTTATCTATGTACAGGTCACTTTGCCTTGTAGAACCTGTGATTTTAGCACTATCAACAGTAATATAGAATTCTCAGAAATATAGAATACTGAGGATATACGCAGAAAATAGCACTTATTGATGCTGGCACTGGCTCAGCAGATTCCTATCCAAAGACTGAGCTATAATTGTAACATGACAAGCAGTTTTACGCAGTCTTATTATTCCTACACAGCTACAGAGGTAAGGAAGAACATCAGTTGGTTGGCAAGCCATCAATCAACACATGTGAGCTGGAGAGTTCTTGAGGTAGGGGAGGTATCTGTGGGAAAACATGTTAGCCGAAGGGCACTGGGCAGAATAGGGAGAGAGAGTAGCTTTAACCAGCTGAGTCAGTTATTTCTGCAGGCTCTTTCCTTTGCATTTTTTTCAGATGCCTCTTCTCTCTCAATATAAATATGGGTTTAGTTCTGGACCCTCGATTCTGTTCCACTGGTCCCTGTGTCTGTTTTGCTGCCCATACCATGCTGTTTTGATTACTGTCACTTTGTCATATAATTTGAAGTCAGGCAGAGTGATGCCTTCAGCTTCAGTCTTTCTTCTCAGTATGGCTTTGGCAATTCAGGTTCTTTTGTGCTTCCATACAAATCTGATGATTTTTGTTCTACTTCTTTAAAAAATGCCGATGGGATTTTGATGAGGATTGCATTAATTCTGTATAATGTTTAAGGTAACATGGTCATTTTAATATGTTGATTCTTCCATCCAAGAACACGGAATATCTTTCTTTCCATTTCTTTGTATCTTCTACGATTTCTTTTAAAATGGTCTCATAGTTTTCATTATATAGATCTTTCACATGTTTCGTTAAATTGATTTCTAGGTATTTTATTCTTTTCGTTGCAATTCCAAAAGGAATTATTTTTTCCACTTCTTTTTCCAATGTTTCATTTTTAGAGTATAGGAACCCTATGGAATTTTGAATGTTGATTTTACTGTATTTGCTTATTTTTTCTAGTAGAAATCTTGTGGAGTCTTTAGAGTTTTCTATATAGAGAATCGTGTCATCCACAGTGACAGTTGGACTTTGTTTCCTATGTGGATGCCTTTTATGTCTTTCTCTTGTCTGATTGCACTCACTAGGATTTCCAATGTTACATTGAATAATAGTGGCAATAGTGGACAGCCTTGCCTTGTTCCTGATCTTAGAGGGAAGATTTGTAGCTTTTCATTATTAATTATAATTTTGGCTGAGGGTTTGTCATAGATGGCCTTTATTATATTAAGGTACTTTCCTTCTATACCAATTTTGTTAAGTGTTTTGATCATAAATGAAGGTTGTATCGGTTTATTTGTTTGTTTTTTCACGCCTATATCACATGGTCTTCCTACGTGGTCTCCCATCCAAGTACTAACCAAGCCCAACCCTGCTTAGCTTCCGAGATCAGGTGGGATTGAGCATGTTCAGGGTAGCATGGCCATAGACTGGATGCTGTATCTCATCTAAGGCTTTTCTGCATATCATATGATGATATGATTCTTATCTTAATTTATGTGGTACATTACATTAATTGATTTGCATATGTCAACCTATCCCTGTGCCTCTGGGATGAAGCCCACTTGATCATGGTATATAATTTTTTTAATATGTTACTGTATTCTGTTCACTAGTATCTTACTTAGGATTTTTGCATCTATGTTCATGAGAGATATTGGTGTGTAGTTTTCTTTTTTTGTGTTGTCTTTACTAGGTTTTGGCATCAAGGTAATATTGAGTTGGGAGCTATTGCCTCCTTTTCAATTTTTTAGAAGAGTTTGAGGAGAATAGGTATTAAATCTTCTTTGAATGTTTGGTAGAATTCACTGGTGATACCATCTGGTCCTAGACTTTTACTTTGGAAGGTTTTTGATGATTGTTTCAATTCCCATACTGCTGATAGATCTATTTAGATTTTCCAGATCTTCTTGATTCAGTGTAGAAAAATTGTATTTTTCTAAGTCTTGGTCCATTTCTTCTAGGTTATTAAATTTATTATTATATACTTTTTCATAGTATTCTTACATGATTTTTTGTATTTCTGTAGTATCTGTCATAATTTCTTCTTTTTCATCTCTGATTTTGTTTATTTGTGTCCTTTCTCTTTTTTCTTTAGTGAGTCTAGCCAGGGGTTTGTCAATGTTATTAACCTTCTCAAAGAACCAGCTCCTTATTGTTTTTATTTTTTCTATTTTTTTTTTGTTTTGAATTTCATTTATTTCTGCTCCAATATTGATGAACTCTTTTTTTGTGCTGTCTTTCAGCTTCATTTGTTCTTCCTTTTCTAGTTTGTTAAGATGAAGCATTAAGTTGTTTATTTGGACTTGTTCTTGTTTTTGGAATAGGCCTATAATGATATGAACTTCCTCTTATGACTGCTTTCGCCATGTCCCAAAAGTTTTGATATGTTGAACTATCATTATCATTTATTTCTATGTATCTCTTGATCTTCCTTTTTATTTCTTCTAGAACCCAGTTATTCTCAGTAGCATGTTGTTTAATCTCCATGTATTAATGGTTCTTCCTGATGTCTTTTTGCAGTTGATCTCTAGTTTCAGAGCATTATGATCAGAGAATATGGTTGGAATAATTTTAACCCTCTTATATTTGTTGAGGCTATCTCTGTGTCCCAGTATGTGGTTGATTCTTGAGAATGTTCCATGTGCACTAGAGAAGAATGTATAAGCAACTGTCTTGGGATGGAAAGTTCTTTATGTCAATTATGTCCGGTTGGTCTAATGTGTCATTTAAAGATGTTATTTCCTTATTGTTTTTCTGTTTGGATGATCTGTCCATATCCAGCAGTAGGGTATTTATGTCCACTACTATGATAGTGTTTTGGTCTGTTTCTCCCTTTAGTTCTATTAGTAATTGCTTTACATATTTCGGGGCTCTCTGATTGGAAGCATAGATATTAATACATGTTATTTCTTCTTGGTGCATGATTCCCTTTATCATTATCATTCCTTACCTTTTTTATTTTGAAGTCTGCTTCATCCGATATAAGTACCACTATTTCCACTTTTCTCTGAACGCCATTTGCTTGAAACATCATTTTCCAACCTTTCACTTTGAGTCTATATTTGTCTTTGGAACTGAGATGTGTCTCCTGGAGGCAGCATATGGTTGAGTTTTGTTTTTTGATCCAATCTACAACTCTGTGCTTTTTATTGGTGAATTCAGTCCATTTACATTTAGGGTGATTATTGAAATATAAGGTCTTCTTATAGCCATTTAATCATTTGCTTTCTGGTAGCTCGGTGTTTCCATTGCTTCCTTGCCTTGTGTTTCTGCTTTCTTTATTTTGGTTGGCTTTTGTGGGTTTTTGCCTTTAGTTCTTCTTGCTTTTTGTTATATATGTCAGTTCTGAATATTTAGTGTATGGTTATCATTACAATTATGAAAAGGCTAGTTATACATATACAATCGTCCATTTTCTTCTGCATGTGCCTTATCTCCTTTCTCCTTTGCAAATTTAGATCTTTGAATCCTCCCCTTTTCAGTCATTGTTATCTCAATTTGTCCCTATGTATGCTGAACGTTCATTACTATCTTGCTATAGCAATTCTCTTATTATTATTTATGTTTATAATGCCCTGTTCTTAGTAAGGGTTGTATTCCTCTGCTTCTTTTTGCCTGATAATCACTTTACTCCTAATTATGTATTTTTTTTGTTTTCTTATTTTGTTTTAGTTTAGCTAACACCTTTCAGTATTTCCTATAGTTCAGGAAATGGAGAATTCCCTCAATTTTTGTATGTCTGGAAAGATCTTAGTTTCTCTTTCATATCTAAAGGAGAGCTTAGCTGTATACATTATTCTAGGCTGGTAGTTCCGTTCACTTAATAGTTTAAATATTTGATTCCATTCCTTTCTGGCTTGTAAAGTTTGCGCTGAGAAGTCCAATGATAATCTAATGGGTTTTCCTTTATATATGTTACTGTCTTTTTTTCCCTAGCTACCCTGAGAATTTTATCTTTGTCATTGATTTTTGATAACTTTAATACAATGTGTCTTGGTGAAGGCCTTTTTGGGTTGAGATAATTGGGTGTTCTGTTGACTTCTTGAATTTCATGTTCAAGCTCATTCCTTAGATTTGGGAAATTCTCATCCACTATTTGTCTGAAAATGCTTTATAGTCCCTGTTCCTTTTCCTCGCTTTCAATAATGCCCATTATTCTTATGTTTCCTCTCCTGATGGTATCAGCTATTTCTTGAATTTCTCTTTCTTTTTTTTTCCATTCTTTGGTTTCTCTCTTCACCCTTCAGATTCATTTCAAGTTTTCAGTCTTCGATATCCCTGATCCTTTCCTCCATTTGGTCAATTCTATTTCCTGAGCTTACTATTTTATTTTTCAACTCTTACAGTGTATTTTTCATTTCCAGAAGGCCTATTTAGTTCCTTTTGAGGGTTTCAACTTCATTGTTCTGCAAATCTATTTGTTTTTGCCATTTCTGAAATTGTTGATTTGAATTTCTTTGGATCTCATTGACTTTTTTCAGAAGTACTATCCTGAAATCTCTGTCATTTAAGTCGCATATTTCTATGTCTGTAAGCTTATTTTCTGGAGATTTTTCTCTTTCTAGCTGATCTTCCTGGACATCTTGGTTGTTCATGGTCTTTAATGGACTATTTCTCTGCTTGGGTATTAGTGGAAATGTATTCTGCTTTTTTTTCCAAAAGAAGTTTTATTATTTAATTGTTTCTCTTTAGCCTGCTGCAAAGAAGGCACTTTTTTTTTGGTTTCCAGTAGATGATATCTCCGCCTCTTGCTTCCCTGCTTGCTATAAAGCCTTAAAAATGTCTTTTTCTTTTCTTTTATTTATTTGTTTGTTTATTATTTATATATTTATTTATTTTATTTCTTATTTTTTTTAGGTGAGGCAACCCTTAGTTGACCTCACAGATTGCAAGGAACTTCTTAGCTTACAATTCCTTATTTTTTACTTCTACAGCACCTAGTGTTCCTTGGTGGTTTCTCATCCAAGTACAAACCAGGTCCGACCCTGCTTAGCTTCCTAGATCAGATGGCATCAGGAAAGGTCGGGCTCGTTTAAGGTGGCATGGCCATAGACGTCTTTTTATTTTCTGATAGATATTTAATCATTTTTGCTTCCCTCAGTTTCTGTCCTTGTTAGTTTTAGCAAGAGTTTTGGTAGCCTTTGCTCAGATTCCCCTGGGGCTCCGTGGTGATTGGTCTCAGAGGGTATGGGGGATAGAGCCTTCTGGGTCGGGAATTGGTGACTGCAGCTCATCCTCGGTTTTGCAACCTGGGCCAGTAAAAGTCAATTGCTGATCTCTGTGATCCCATCCAGCTTCTTTGCTTTCTGCCCAGATGACTGGGACCTGGTCGTGGCTGCTAGATGTTCTGGCACTTCGAGACAGGCTGATCAGGGAAGTCTCTGCTCCTTCTCCCTCCCCCTTCTCCTGCAGGGAGCTCCAGAGTCTGCAAGAGGTAGCTTCCATGTCAGCACCTTTTGCTCAGATTCCACTGGGGCACCATGCTGTTAGATCTTGGAGGATATGGGGGAGAGCCCCTCTGGCTGGGGTTGGGGGCAGAAGCTCAGCCCTGGTTTTGGAACTGGGGTTGGTAAATATCAACTGTTGTTTCTCTGCTGTCCTATACTGCTTCTCTGCTTTCTGCCCTGATGACTGGTTCCTGTTGCAGGCTGCTAGAATTTCCAGCACTTCCAGGCAGGCTGATCAGGGAAGTTGCTGCACCTTCACCCCTCCCCCTCCTTCTACAGGGAGCTCTGGCAACTGCGAGAGGCAGCTTCTTTATTTCTCTGAGTCCACCACCTGACACCCGTAGTAGCACTGATGTGCAGATCCCATGCTCAGATGTGCTGGTGTGTAGTTTTGGTGTTTTTTGTTGAGTTTTACATGTTCAGCTTATTGGTGTTTCAGGGGAGAAATCTGAGGACATCTCTCAGTCTGCTATGTTTCCTTGCCATGTCCACAAAGTATCATTTTTTTAACATATCCTCTTCATTTTAGAGCTGGAGAGTTGGCAGCTCAGGGAGTTGAAGTAATTTGCTCAAGTTCACAGATGACTGTGAACATAAGTTTTCTGGCTTGAAAAATCATGTTCTTTCTGCAACATCATGCCAAGTCCCTTCTCCTTGGAGTGTTGTCACAAATCACTGTTGCTGCCACCTTTGTCTTCAGGGCCACTTTCAGCAACAGCTCAAATCAGACTCAAGTGGACTTCAAGATAAAATGATTCTTAATAGTCTTGTAATGTCAGAATATTTTTATATCAAAGAGTTCATAGTGTGTGTCTGTTTTTCTCAAAGACTGTTGACTTTTTTAAATGAGTTTTCTGTAAATTTGTAGTCTCGCCATGTAAAAGCACACAGCGCTTTTGCTGAGTCCAATAGTGTTTGTTACTATTTAAAATATTCTAATTATAGTAAAAATATACTATATTATTTGATATTCCCTGTATAATACTCCATATGAAAACAATTTTCTTTTATAACTCAGTACTAGGACTTTTTAAAATTACATGGCATTGATATTTTTCCTCTTTCTGATAATAATAATGATAATGATGATGATGATGATGATGATGATAATAATGATTATATTAGTAATACTTTCTCTCCACCTTGAGAGTCATAAGCTCTGATTCATATTTGAAACAGTGAAGCTACCACGTATTTAATGTTGTTCATGTATTTTTTCATTTAATCTAGTTAGTTATATTTGATTCCTAGGTTATTGATGAGAAACTTTAGCTCAAAATGGGTAAATGACCTGTGTAAGGTCACATAGCATATATGGAGTATTACTGGTATTCGACCTAGGCTCAAGAGATACTGCTTACATTTTTTATTACCTATAAGTGAGATCATACAGTATTTATTTTTTTTCTCTGATTTATTTCTCTTAGCACAGTGCCCTCCAGGTTCCTCCATGATGCCCTCCCTGCTCTTCATTTTCTCGATTAGGTACTATATCTTTAAGACATTCTTTTGTTTTGTGACCAAATGTGACACCTGACCACTAGAGGACATTTCTTAAAGTGTATAAAGGTAAATTCAAGACAAATGACAGGACATTCTTTTCCACATAGTTCAGCAACAGAGATTAATGGTTCAGGTCTAATAAAATTTAATTATACAAATTAATATTTAGTCAAAGATTTTCAAAATCAAGAGGAAAAACTAATACACATTCCATATTGAAAAGAAGTTAAAGACAAGAAGAGCAACCAATTTTAAAAAACTGAAATAAGTACATAGTTAAATATATATATTATTAATGTTATGATGCATGTAAAGTTAAAGATGGCCAAACCTGGCAGATAAAGAAATTTAAAGAGACTTTAAAAAGATATTTAAGTACATACTATAATTAACTTTCCATAATTGTACTTACTTTCATAATTTATAGTATGGAAATGCTATCATAATTTTCAGTCCATGGTTTATTTAAAGCACTAAATTAAATATGATTAAATTATGTACTAGTCTCATAGTAAATATTGACTTAAACATAATTGAAATGGAAGCATGGTATCTAATATTGTAATAGTGTTGTTTGTGAGATGAATATATTATAAAAAAGCTTGAAACACTTAAGCTCAATTGTTAAAGTTGGATAAATTATTTTACAGGAAATTTACAATCGTTGACTATCAATAGTGTAAATATTTATCTAGCTGTTTCTATAGATGTGAATTTTAGAGATTTTTCATAACTGTTAAATGGATATGATCATTTAAATGATTATTTAATGTATTCTCTCTGCAGTTTATAAAATGCATATATCTAATATCTTTATTATTCATGGTAGCCAGGACATTGAAACAACCGAAATGCCCTACGATAGACGATTGGCTACAGAAGAATGGTACATATATATAATGGAATATTACTCAGCCATAAAAAAGGAGAAATACTGCCATATGCAACAATATGGGTGGACCTTGGGATAATCATGCTTAGCAAAATAAGCCAGACATGAAAATTTAGAATCATATTATTTCACTCTTGTGGGATATAAAACTGAAAGCAAAAAATGAACAAGACTAACAAATAAAAACTGATAGGCACAGATAACAGTTTAGTGGTTACTAAAGGGAAAGGAACATAGTAGAAAAGGGTAAAGGGACTCAAATATATGGTGACAAAAGATTTGACTTTGGGTGGTAAGCACACAATGAAATATACAAATAATGTATTATCAAAATGTACACTCGAAACCTATATAATCTTATTAACCAATGTCACTCCAATAAATTTAATTTAAAAAAGATAAAATATAAGTATATATATTATTTATGGCAATTTCTATCACTTCATAAGGTGTTTATATATTTGTATCACTTTCGTGTACTTGTAACATGTGTGAAGTGTTTGTAAACATGAACGGTTGAGTTGTATCATTAAAATTATAAGACTGTAATACTTTAATTCCTATTAAATCAAGTAAAAGGAATTACCAGGATATCATAATTGAAAGAAATAGCACCAACTTAACATTATTGTGCCATAAGAATCATTATCAGTGTCCTCTGTGGATTTTGTGGTATTAGACATGTCATTTATGAATGACTTTTTTTAAGTGATTTCCATTGTTTCAGAAAATAATAAAGTGCAATAAGTATTTACTCCAGTGCATTTTTTAGCATAAATAACCATCAATAAAAAACATACTATTTCTTATCCTCTAGGTAATGTGAGAAAAGTATATATTGAGATTCAGGATGAAAATGGTCATCTTCCAGTGTTTCAGATAAAATTCTACATTAGAGATGTACCTGAAGATTCAAGAATGTTTGTTTCTGTGCTAAGAGTTAAGATATAAGAAGTATATTAAGATTCAAAATTAAAGTAAAAGCTAAGTGTTGAAATGTTGCAGAGAAACTAAAACGATGTTGTTTGGATTAAATGTACTTACTCCTGCTTAAACAAAATCGTAAATTTGACGATATGTGAATTTAATTAGTCAGACTAAATACAGGTTAATTATGAGGTGAATACAAAGCAAATTTGGAGGCTTTATTTTTACTATAATATAAAAACAAATGATTTATAATGTGTTATAGTGAATAAGAGATTTAAAAATACGTGTTTCTTCACAGATCTGTATGATTCTAATAGGTTTTATTCAGGGTAACTCCAAAGACACTGATGATGAAGTTACTAGTGGCAAATATAAAGTTGCCTTTTTCTAATAGAAGAAATAATGTAATAAGTTCTGAAATTATTTTTTCTACAATAATTTTTATAATTCAAAATGCTAGCTATATGAATGTAAAACAACACTACCACTTTTAGTACTTTACTAAAATTTTAAAAACTTCGATATGTCAGAAAAAAATTGCTAACAAACAGAATTTTTTTTAAAAAACCCAGTCCAAGACTAAAGTTGCTAATTATCCATTTTTCCCTAATTAGTTATTACCAACTAAGTTTAAAAATTTTTAATGATTGAAAGTACATAAAGTTGCAATAGTTTTATTACTAAGAAATAAATTTAGAAATATTACTTAAATTTAGAGTAAATTAGAGCATTTTAAATTCTCAGTTATTTTCTAAAAGAATTTCAATAAATTTTAAAAATAGCTGTTAACATACATGCATAAAACCTAAATTTCCCTGAGCAAAACCAGCTATTGTTTGCCTATAGTTTTGCACATGAAGATTTGTCTTTCTTTTCCTATTACCAGAGCTCTTCTTACATGTACTTTAATCACCTTAAACACCCTAAGAGAGAAAAAAATCAACCAAGCAAATAAAGCTTGCAAAATAGCTTGTTGTTGTGTGTGCAGAATAGCTCTTCCATGGTGCCAAACACAGACTTCTGATCTGAATTACCAGTTTTATCTAAAAATGCTCCACAAATTTAAATCAGTCATAATATATATACGTGTGTGTGTGTGTGTGTGTGTGTGTGTGTGTGTGTGACATTATGATTTACAAATAATATTTCTTTGGAGTTGATTTTTATCTTATTTTATATTTTAGTCCCATTAATTATTGATGGATTCAGTTCATTTATTTAATCAGTAAATATTTTGTGAGTACTTAAAGTGTGCACTGTTTTAGAAGTTGGACATAGCAATCAAACAAACAAAAAATTATGACCCTACTAATACAAACTATGAAAATAAACAAACAGCATATCAAGGAAATCGATGGCTATTTAATACAAATTCATGTGGTCAAGAAAAAGATTTGTAGATTCCTAGGTATGGCGCATTCGGGGCTTTCCAGTATAAAGTCCCTGAAGCTCGAGGGAGCTCGGAGGTCATTGTGACTGGAAGACTGGTTGGAAATGAGATTGGAAATGTAGTCCAGGACTACAATATGAGATTTATTCTAGAAATTTTAGAAAGAAAGCTGTTCAATGATTTTGTCCAAAGGAGTAACATAATCCAATATAAAAGGATTGGAAGTGAGAGTGAGTTAGTGTTATCAGACAGGAGTAGAAACAGAGCATACTGTATTACTTTCCAGGTAAGATTTGATAGCATCTCAAACCCTGGTAGTAGGCAAAAGAGATGATGATAAGTGAGTCCAAAGACAGCCAAAAGGATTTGCTGGTGGACTATATGTGGTATATTAGAGAAAATAAAAAATGACTCATGAGTTTTTTGTTCTGAACATTTCTCCTCCCAGGTATGGTGGTGGCAGAAACCAAGAGTCCATTTTTGGAGATTTTATGTTTGTGAAAGTTTTTCAATGTGCAAGTATAGTTCTTGGCATGACAGTCACAAGTGCTGATCTAGGTCTGGGAAATAAATCATGGTTCAGAATGAAATCACCTAGAAAATGGGTGCAGATAGAAAATTCCAAAGACTGTTCCCTGGTTACTCAACACTAAGAAGTCAGCAAGAGGATTCATCAAAAAATACTGAAAATTCACTTTCATGTGGTAGCAGGAATAGTAGGAAAATGTAGAATTCATGCACCATGTAAAGAACAAGACTCCTAATGGAAGGGAGTGATCAACTGTCACTTGCTGCTGTGAATAGAATGCCCCTGTGGATTTTTATATGATCATTTATGATAATAAAAGTATATTGAAGTGAGAAAGAAACCAATAAGCCAAATGCTAAAATATCCCATTATACAAGGGATCATTAATGAGATCTGTAGATGACTACATCAAGAAAGTTTAGTGGGTGATAAATTAAGATGATGGTGTTTACTTCAGGCAAATAGGAAAAGGTGGCAAAGGAGATCAAATAATAGTCTAGAAGCAATTCAGAGACTGAAATATACCTACTATCTATCTACCCCTAGGACCTGGGCTACATAAAGTATGAGCACAACTGTTTGAGGTAGCAGTGTCTTCTGTTGGGTAGAGGTACAGTATGAGAAGAATTAGAAAGTAATATTCCTAGGTAAGATTGAATTTATAGTGGATATTGCTCATAATGGACTATAAATTCCAGAAGGTCCTGAAGAAAGTTTGGTGGTGGAGGTAAAGGTGAGGTGGAAAGAAGTATCTGGGTGGTGAGAGATGTCTTAGAGTCAACACCTGGATTTCCTGTGATAAATAAACACAATGGAATTGATTGTTTCTCTAAGACTACTGAAAACTCTCCCGGGAACTTCTCCCCTCAATCTATCAGTGAATTATTCAGGCTAGAGAAAGGGGTGTTTTTCAGGAAACCAAATTCATGCAATGTACATAAGTTGGAGAGGGAGAAATAAAGAGACAGAAAGTTTAGCAGCATATTGAAGCAAGTGTATGCTATAGTAAGTTATTCCATTAAGAAAGCACAAAGTGCTGTGTGGATTCCAAGAAGGAGACATTTCAATTGGTGAACTAGCATAAATGGTTTCCTAAAGGGTGAAAGATTTGTATGACACTGAAGGATGGATAGAATTCTTCAGTGAATCTTTCTTTTTAGTAATTTATTTTCAAGTGAACAGTATATTGCTTAGAAATTTATATAGTTTAAGAAACGATCCCCCGATTACTCATCTTCCCTCTGGCTCTACATATAGCCATTATATTACGTTACTGCTGACTACATTCTCTATGCCATGTTCCCCCAACGCATGACCATCATTCAACTACTAATTTGTTCTTCTTTAACTCTTCAATACTTTCTCCCTAAGCTAGCTGAGACAGTGAGAAAAGCCATGGTTGTATCCCTTGGATAAGGACACATGAAGATCCCCTAGGTCAAGGAGGCCTCTCAATTGGGTTCTTAAGGCCTCAGAGGCCTTTCCATTTGACGCCCTTCACACCGGGGCCTAGCTCAGACTCCTGAGCCTTGTGACTTCCTTGTCTCAGGAGGAAAGGGAGTGTGCCTGAAAGCATAGCTGGGGGCTGGGCTCTGGGGTATGGAATTCTGAGGTACTGGCCAGGCCTAATAACATATGATCCAAACATCCGTCCCTAGGATGAAGCCCTTGGATGCCCCAGCCCAGCTGGACAGTAGGCTTAAAAGTAGGCAAGGTCCAAGGAGCAAGGTGCTGATATATCAAAGGCCTGCTGTGGTCAGGGTGATAGTGGGAGAGGGGAGAATTGTCTGCCTGTGTTGTAATAGGTAGGTGAAGATCAATGGTGGGTAGAGCGGGAAAGAAAGTGGTCAAGTGGGAGGAGGGAGTGTGGTAGAACTCTCAGGAAGGGAGTACGGATATGCAGAATAAGGAAGAGAATGGGTTTCCTGGAGGCCGAAGAAGGTGAAGGACCCTGGGAGCGAAGTTGGATCCTGAGGTTAGAAGAAATATGGAATGAGGTGTCTGGAAAAAAGTGCTGCTGCTGAGTCATGGTAAGACACAGCAGAGGAAAGAATGATGTTAGAACCCCAGGCCTGACCCTAATCAATTCGATGGACAACAGCTGTGATTAATTGACAGGTAATCCTGCCTCCAAGCAGTGCTAGCTGGGCAATTCACCTCTGCCAATAATGGGGACCAGAGAAGCTGAAGTGCTATCCATTGGCCCCTTCCCACCCAGAGCTCCCCTCTGTGGTTGCCAAGTGCCCTAGGCCTGGCAGTGACTAGTTTACAGAAGAGTCTAGATAGGACTAAGCCATACTCAGTGAAGAATCTCCAAGGGGAGCAGGAGGGAGGAACAAATGGCTCGTGATCACTTCTGAATCACTCAAGAGGCCTGGGGCAAGAACATGAATATAGGTGATCTGGAATCTCAGGGCAGGGATGAGACTGGAAGCACCCCTTGCCCCCTGTCCCGCAGACCATTCAGGGTTTATGCAGGTGCCATTACCCAGGGTGAAGGCAGGGCAGTGACTCCAAGACCTCCCAATTTCCGGCTCTTTCCAGGCCTGGCACCCCGCATTTCCAACATAACAAGAACAGACCTTGTCCTGGGCCTTCTCTGAGACATGGATACTTCATATCTACCACCATGCTGGCTGGTGGGTGGTGATAACAGTCTTGATCAGGCTGAAGGAAGTGACCTCATTTCACTGGGAGTGTGTGATTGGTGTGTCCTACACTGAAAATGTCAAGCCAGGACTGCACAATACATATGAGGCTGTACCAAAAGCCAAGTCCTGCTGAAATGGCCAGCAGTGAGTCTAAACACCTCATCCCCAGCCTCAGCACAGCACAGAATAATGGGACTGGCTTTCTACTCTCCACAGGCCTCATTGGTCCTGGAGACTCCAGTAGCAGCAATGACTCAGGATGTCTTCCTCGATCATTGGCAGGGGGTTAACCATTAGCTTCCGGTATGTTGTGATGCCAACTTCAACTGCCACACATTAACAGTTGGCCTCTCTAATCATGGTCTCATCTGCATTCTATTTACACAAATGCCATAAGCTGCCCTTTTGGGCTGGTATCCGGTCAGCCACCTGTTCTTAGGCCAGAGACAGAAGTTTTCTGGACAGTCCTTGGAATTTTGAACCTGCATTCCACCGTGATCTCAGGCCTGTGCCCTTTAGGAGTTCCTAAACTCGCTCGCAGACTCTATGACTGACCCTACTGAGCATACCCCATCTTCATCAAGGGAAGGGAACTATTTCAGACTACAAGGGATAGGGCCCTTATGATTCCACTCCCATGTGGACTTGAAAAAGAGAGCAGAACACCAACAAGAAAACAAACAAACAAACGAAAACCAATTCAGAGCCTCAGACATGAGACCGGTATGGATCAGAGACTAAAGGCAGTAGAGGGAGAATGACATGTGTGAAAAGGGGCTCAGCATTTGGGAGAAAGGAACAAACAAGGTCGCAGGTGCTATGCAGCCTATGCAGGGGACAGATGTTAGAGTATAAGGCAGCGCCCCTGACATGTTACAGTGTTAATGCACGTAGCCCAGCTAGTTTTAATTGAGTTGAATGGACAGACCATGGCAGGTTTAGAGGCACCAATCCCTAATCTGATATTATCCTGAAGACCGACTTCTGGACACACTGGGACATTGTTTGGATTATCTGAAGTTGTTTCCATCTTGTCACAGAGCTGCTGAGAAAAGACTATTGGAGTCAGCTGAGTGCTATTTGAAGAGAAGCGGCAGTCCTGGTGCCTCAGTGTTTCCTGAGACCATGTCCATCATGGTGCTCCTGTGTTATGAAAACAAGAAGGACTCCAAAAGAATGCATTGGACTCTGCCTGAGAAGACTGCTCCTCCAGAGCTGGAAGAGAGACAGGATAATCCATTCTGTAATAGAGGAGAGAGATGTCAAGAACAAAGGGTACTTGGGAGCTATTTGTTCTGTTGTCCTCAGGCTAAATATGGTCTCCCAAAGACTGAGTCAGATGGCAACTATCTCATAATCCAGGGCTGTCGAGGTGATTCACTCTGCCTGAAACTCTATCGTGATTGCTCCCTAAAAAACAATCCAAATTCCTTAAAGGACAGTAGATGATGTGAGGCCTATTATGATGCAAACAATGCTCAGTGGATCATTGCATCAATTCTTTTCAGACATCAAATGAGAATCGGGGAAGGGGAAGGGAGAACGGTGCCTAAGAATCAATTGCTGGCTGCTGGGTGTGGAAAAGACTCTGGTTCCTCTTCTGAGTTCTCTGAAATTAAAACATGATATGTCCACCCACTGGAAATGTGGGTCACCTCACACAGTATTTGACAAGGTGACAAGAAATTCCATAAGTAAGTAGAATGGGAAGGTCAGGTCCTAATTCACCTGGGCACTAATGGGTGGTCCCAGACTCACTACAGAGGAAAACATGTGAGAGAAGCCACCGCCAGTCCCCTCCTGCACAGTTTGAGCCCTGGGCCAACCTGTTGCCTGAGGAAGACTGGGCTATTTGCAGTCCCCAATGCCAAGAGTGGCAGCAACTCCTGAGGACAGGAGATTCTGGTACTGACCTTGATGCTGACCTGAGGAGGCTGTCCACAGCCCAATGGTTTTATGGAGAAAGCTCATGAAGCTCCATCTAATGAACTTGTGCTCAGGGGTGTGGGAGTTGGCTTCTTATCTGGTGCATTTCCTTATTTTACTCTCACAAAGTAGATGCACAATGAGTCCACGACATTAAACGAACATGCATTTCATAGAACTCTCATAGAAATGTTTAAGCAAGCACAACTCGAGGCCTCTCACACACTTCCACAAGCCTGGATATCACACAACCTCATCGCAATCTCATACTCATTTAGACACAGACAAATACATTCACACACACGCACAGACATACACACACAGGGACACTGTAAACTCCCATCCAGAAACCTATTTCAGCTCAGTACATTAGAAAGTGAGGGAAATAGAACAGGTCCACCACACCAAAGGCAATCTGGGATAGGCTTTGGAGACAGACACGTGAAGACCTCCAAAGTCAAGTAGGTCTCTCACTGGGCTCTTAAGGCCTCCAGAGACCTTTCCCTTTGATGCCATCCACAGCCGAGCCTATATCTCAGTCTCCTCAGCCTTGTGATTTCTTGGCCCCTTGAGGAAAAGGAGTGGGCCTGAGGGCATGGCTGGCAGAGAGGACGTGGGGTATGGCATTCTAAGGCACTGGCCAGGCCTAGTAACTTATGATCCAAATGTCCACCCCCAGGATCCAGTCAGTGGTTTCCCCAGCCTGGCTGAGCAGTGTTTTTGTCAGCAACCAAGGTCTCAGGAGCAGGCTGCCTGCTGGTAGGTCAAAGGACTGCTATGGCCAAACAGACTATCCAGGATGAAGGTGGAAGAGCGGAGAATGGGCTGCCTGTGTTGGAATAGGTAGGTGAGGATCACTTGTGTGTAGAGGCGGAAATAAAGTGGTCAAATGGGAGGAGAGAGAGTGGTAGAACTCTCAGGAAGGGAGTACAGATATATGGAGTAAGAAGAGAATGGGCTTCCTGGAGGCTGAAAAAGGTGAAGGACCCTGGGAGTGAATTTGGATCCTGAGATTAGAAGGAATATGGAATAAGGCATCTGGAAAAAAAGAGTGCTGCTGCTGAGTCATGGTAAGACACAGCAGAGGAAAGAAGGAGCAAAGAACCCCAGGCCTGACCCTAATCAATTCGATAGAGAACAACTGTGATTTATTGACATCTAATCCTGCCTCCAAGGAGCGCTAATTGGGCAACTCACCTCTGTCATTCATGGAGCCCAGAGAAGCTGAAGTGCTATCCATTGACCCCTTTCCACTCATAGCTTCCCTCTGGGGTATCCAGGTACCCTATGCCTGGCAGTGACTAGTTACAGAAGAGTCTAGGGAGTACAGAGTCAGACTCATAGAGGAAGCTACAGGAGGCAGCAGGAAGGAGTAACAATGGTCTGTGTTCACTTCTGAATCCTTCAAGAGGCCTTGGGTGAGGGTATGAATATCGGTGACTGGGAAGCTCAGTGCTGTGGAGAGATTGGAAGCAGCCTGCCCACTGCCCCGCAGACATTTATGTATTCACACAGGTTCCATTTTCCATGGTTTGTTATGGCAGTGACTCGCATAATTTCCAATTCCAGGCCCTTTCTCCACCTAGCACTCAGGGCATTCGACATAACAAGGCCAGCTCTTGTCCAGAGCCACCTCTGAAACATGTTTACCACCATGCCGGCTTCCGGGTGGTGATAACAGACTTTACTGTGTGTTTGGAAGTATCCTCATTTTACTGTGATTGTGTCATTGTTGTGTCCTGAACTGAAAATGTCAGGCCAATTTTACATGAGGCTCTATCAATAGCTGACATCTCCCACAGCATCACGAGTGTGTCTTATGACCTGGTTCCCAGGGTTAGCCAAGGGTCAACCTGAGGGACTTGCTTTCTACTCTCCACAGGCCTCAGTGGCCTTATATTCCTCAGGAGAAGCAAAGCTCATGTCACCTGCCCTATTTGCTGCCAGGGAGTCAGCCATCAGCTGCCTGCATATTTGGAAGCCAGCCTCTAATGCTAGGTATTAACTTCTTTGGCTTCCTTAACCATGATGGCAATTGCATTCTATTTACACAAATGCTTTAAGCTGTCCCATCTATGCTGGTGGCTGGGTCTGCTACCAGAGTTTACGCCAGAGACGGGATGTCTCCAGACAGCCCTGGGAATTTCAGAGCTGCGTTCCACCTGGATCTCACATCTGTAGCAATTAGGAGTTCCTCAACTGACTTGTACATTTTGTGACTGGCCCTTCAAGCAGTCCCCCTCCCCATCAAGGGAAGGGAACTATGTCAGACCACAAAGGACAGGTCTCTTATGATTTCGCTCCCTTGTGGACTTGAAAAGGAGAGCAAGACAACGACAAGCAAACAATCAAACAAACCAAAGCCAATTCAGCATGTCAGACATGAGAAGGGTGTGTATCGGAGAATAAGGGCTATAGAGGGGGAATGACATGTGTGTAAAGGGGCTCCGCATTTGGGCAACAGGGACACACCAGGCAGTGGATGCCAAGCAGCCCATGCATGTGACAGATGTTGGAGTAGAAGGCAGCACTCCTGACATGTTGGTAAGGGTATTAAGCCATGTAACCTGGCTAGGTTTCATTGAGTCCAAAGGAAAGACTGAGGCATGTTTGGAGGTGCCAACACTAATCTGGTATTCTCTTGACAACAGACTTTTGGACACACTGGAACATCGTTTGGATTTGCTAAGATTTTTTCCATCCTGTCACAGAGTCGCCTAGCATAGATTATTGGAGCCAACTAGGTGCTCTTTGAAATGGAGCGACAGTCCTGGTGCCTCAGTGTTTCCTTAGACCATGTCCATCACATTGCTCCTGTGTTTTGAATACAGAGAGGACTTCAAAAAAGTGTGTTCTACTCTTCCTGAGAAGTCGGATCCTCCAGAGCTGGAGGAGAGATGGAGAAATCCGTTCTGGAATAGGAGAGCAAGAAAAAGGCAAGGCTGGGACGCTGCTTACAGAGGGACACTCGGGACATTTTGTCAATATGTTTAGAAAAGTACAACCTTGGAGAATAATGAACAATTTTTCAAGAACAAAGTTTAGTTGGGAGCCATTTGTTCTGTTGGCATCGGCTAAATAAGGTCCCCTGGAGACCCCGGCTGATGCCAACTTTCTAATAATACTGCCCTGTTGAGGTGATTCCTTCTGTCTGAAACTCTATTGTGATTACACTCCAGAAACAACCTGGATTCCTTAAAGGATGGTACAGGGTGTGACGCCTACTGTGAGTCAAACAATGCTCAGTGGATGATTGGGACAATTCTTTCCAGACGTCAAATGAGAATGGGGGTATGAGAGGGAGAAAGGCTCCTGAGAATCATTTGCTGGCTGCTGGGTATGACAAAGACTCTGGGCCCACTGCTGAGTTATCTGGCATTCACTCATGATAAGTCCACCCACTGGAAATACGTGGCACCTCGCATACCCTTTTACAAGTTGATGAGAAATTCAATACATAATTAGAAATGGATAGTGAAGTCCATGGTCAACTTGGAGCTAATGGGAGGTCCCCTACTTGCTCTGAGGAAAGCATCTGAGGGATGCCACAGCCAGTCCCCTCCTCAGCAGTCTGGTCCCTGGGGCAAGCTCTGGCCTGAGGAGAACTGGGACTTCCTTGGTCCCCGATGGCGAGTGTATCAGCTACATCCTGAGGAAAGGAGACTTTGGTTCTGATCTGGAAGCTGGCCTGAGCATGTTGAGGGCAAACCAATACTTTTAGAGAGACAGCTAATGAAGCTCCATCTAATAAATCTGTGCTCGAGTATGTATGGAATTGGGAACTTATCTGTTGCATTTGTTATTTTACTCACGTGAGGTAGATGCGCAATGGGCCTGTGACATTAAACAAATGTGAATTTTATAGAACTCTCAGAAATGTTCAAGCAATCACAACACAAGGACACTCACATACTTCCACAAACCTGGAAAACATCTTTATTTCACACACATTTAGACACAAACACATCCACACACACACACATGGGCACATACAGGGACACTGTAAATTTCCAGCCAGAAACCTATTTGAGCTCAGTAGCTTAGACAGTGAGGGAGATAGAACAGGTCCACCACACCCAAATCCAGCTGAAACAGTGAAGGAAGCCGTGGCTGTTTTCTTTGATACAGGCACATGAAGACTTCTGAAGTCAAGGGTGCCTTTCAGCCAGGTTCTTAAGGCCTCCAGAGGCCTTTCCCTTTGATGCCCTTCATAACTGGACATAACTCAGTCTCCTCAGCCTCTGACTCCTGGCCCCATGAAGAAAGGGAGTGTGTCTGAAAGCATGGCTGACAGCAGAGACATGGGATATCGCACTGTGATGTGCTGGTCAGGCCTAATAAATAACATATGACCCAAACTTCTGCCCCGAGGACACAGTCCCTGGCAGTCACAGCTTTGTTGGGCAGTGGGCTTGACAGCAGCCAATATCCCAGGAGCAGGGTGCCTACTATTGCCAAATAGACTGTCCAGGGTGAGGGTGGGTGAGGAGAAAATGGGCTGCCTGTGTTGAAATTGGTGGGTGAGAATCACTGATGTTTAGGAAGGTAAGGAATGCAGTGAAATGGGAGGAGAGATGGCAGTAGAACTGGCAGCAGGGGGGTACAGATACATGAAGTAGGAAGGGAATGGGCTGCCTGGAGGATGCAGAAGGTAGAAGAACCCAGGGAGCTGACTTGGATCTTGAGGTTTGAAGAAATATGGAATGAGCTGTTTGGCAAAAGAGTGGTGCTGCTGAGTCATGGGAAGACACAGCAGAGGGAAGAAGGAAGATAGAACCCCAGGCCTGACCCTAATCAATTCGATGGACAACAGCTGTTGTTAATTGACATCTAATCCTGCCTCCAAGGAGCACTGATTGGGCAACTCGCCTCTGCCAATCATGGTGCCCATAGAAGCTGAAGTCCTACCCAGTAGCCCCTTCCCACCCAGAGCTCTCCTAAGTCTGGCAGTGACTAGTTTACAGAAGAGTCCAGGGAGGACAGAGCCAGACTCAGTGAAGAAGCTCCAGAAGGGAGTAGGAGGCCGAAAAAAGTGGCTCATGTTTATTTCCGAATCAGTCAAGAGGCCTAGGGCAAGATCATGAATATCAGTGACGCTGAGGCTCAGCGTAGGAGTGAGACTGGAAACACTCCTGCCTGTTGCCCTGCAACCTATAGGGGTTTATGCTGGTGCCATTTCCCGGGGGGGTGGCAAGGGGTGATTCCCAGATGACCCAATTCCTGGCCATTTCCAGGCCTGGTGCCCATGACATTTGAAATAACAAAGTCAACTCTAGTCCTGGGCCTTCTATGAAACTTGGTTACTTCATACCTACCACCCTGCTGGTGGGTAGCTGAAGATAACAGCCATGAGCGGGCCATGGCAGCAACTTCATTTCACTTCCAGTGTGGCCTTTGTGTGTCCTGAACTGAAAACGGCACATCAGGACTGCCACATACAGCAGCGTCTCTATCAATAGCAGAACCCTCCTGGAGGGTTCAACCTTGGAGAGCAAAGAAAAACTTTGTCAAGAACAAGGGGTACTTGGGAGCCATTTGTTCTGTTGGCCTCTGGCTAAAGAAGGTCTCCAGGGGACCTCGTTGGAGGCCAACTTTCTCATATTCCAGCCCTGTCAAGGTCATTCCCTCTGTCTGAAATTTTATGGGGATTCCTTTCCAGAAACAATTTGGATTTCTTAAGAGATGGTACAGGATGTGAGGCCTTCCACAAGGCAAACGCTGCACAATGGATCATTAAGTCATTTCTTTTCAGACATCAAATAAAAATGGGGGTGGAGGACGAAGAAAGGCGCCAGGGAATCAATGGATGGCTGCTATGTGTGGCAAAGACCCTTGTTCTGCTGATGAGTTCTCTGAAATTCACACATGGTATGGACAGCCACTGGAAATCTGGGTCACTTCGCACACCCTTTGACAAGGTCACTAGAAATTTCATACGTGAAATAAAAACAGGAAGGGTGAAGGTCAAGGTAACCTTAGAGCTAAGGAAATGTTTTCTACTCAGTACCAGGGAAAGCATCTGAGAGACAATGTGGCCTAAGAAGGACTGGGCAACCTTTGGTTCCCGATGGCGAGCGTGTCAGCCACCACCTGAGCACAGGTGATTTTGGCCCTGACCTGGATGCTGGCCTGAACAGGTTGCTGGCACCCTGATGGTTGTGTGGATACAGCACATGAAGCTTTATCTAATGAATCTGGGCTCAGGTGTGTTAGGTGTTGGGATCTTATTGGTTGCATTTTTAATCTTGGCTCACACAAAGTGGATGCACTATGCTCAACATCACTAAACAAAGGTGAATTTCATAGAACTCTCCTAGAAATGATCAGGTGGGCACACACACAAGGGCACTCACATATTTACACCTGCCTGGATATCAGCCACCACATCTCTATCTCACACACATTTAGTCACAGACAAACACATCCGCTTGCGTGTGTGCACACACACACACAAACACACACACACGGGCACAAACACAGAGGCCCAGTTGTGAAGTGCGTCAAAGAGAAAGGCCTCTGGAGGCCTTAAAAGCTCATCTGAGAGGCCTCCTTAAACTAGATGGTATTCATGTGACAGTATCCAAGGGATACAACCAAAGCTTCCCACACTGTTTCAGCCAGATTTAGGTGTGATGAACCTGCTATATCTCCCTCATTTTCTAAACTACTGAGCTCAAATTGGTTTCTGGCTGAGCTTTTACAGTGTCCCTTTGTGTGTGTTTGTGTGTGTGCGAGTGTGTGTGTGCACGTGCGCATGTGTGTGTGTGTATCTAAATGTGCATGAGATACAGATGTGGTTGTTTCATATCCAGGCATGTGGAAGTATATCAGAGGCCTCATGTTGTGCCTGTTTGAAGATTTCTATGATAGTTCTATGAAATACACTTTTGTTTAATGTCAAGGGCACATTGTGCATCAGCTTTGTAGAAGTAACATAAAGAACTATACCAGATAAGATCCCAACCTCCAACCACCCCCCATGCCCAGATTCATTAGATGGAGCTTCATGAGCTTTCACCCTAAATCATTGGGTTGCAGGTAGTCTGCTCAGGCCAGTATTCAGGTCAAAACCAGAATCTCCTGTCCTCAGGAAATGACTGACACACTCGCCATCATGGACCAAGGGTCCAGTCCTCCTCAGACCACAGCTCAGCCCAGGTCCCAGACAACTAAAGATGTGACTGTCTATTCCTCAGTACAGAGTAGGGGACTTTTCATTAGCTCCAAGGTGACCTCCGACTTCACCATCCCTTTCTACTTTACGTATAAAATTTCTCATCACCTTGTAAAAAGGTGTGTGAAGTGACCCTCAATTACAGTGGCCAATATGTGGTGTGACTTCCAGAAAACTCAGCAGTGGGCCCAGAGTCATTGCAACACACAGCAGCCTGCAATTGATTCTCTGGCACCTTTCACCCTCCCCCACCTCCATTCTCATTTGATGTCTGAAAAGCATTGACCCAATGATCCATTGAGCATTATTTGCCTTGAGGAAGGCCTCACTTCCTGTACCATTTCATTAGAAATCTGGATTTTTTTCTGGGGGCCAAACATGACAGTGTTTCAGAGGGAGTCACCTTGACAGGGAAGCAATATGAGAAAGTTGGCATTTGGCAGGGTCTTGGAGATCTTTTTTAGCTGGTGGCCAACAGAACAAATGGCTCCTAGCTCCCTTTGTTCTCCACAAGGTTGTTCATTGTTCTTTAAGGTTGAAATTTTCTAAGCATATTGAGAAAGCATCCTGAGTATCCTTCTGTCAGCAACGTCCCAGCCTTATTTTCATTTCCCTATTCTTGCTCCTCTATTCTAGAATGGAATACCCTGTCCCTCCTCCAGCTCTGGAGTAGCCGGCTTCTCAGGAAGAGTCAAACGCATCCTTTTGCAGTCCTTCTCATTTTCAAAACACAGGAGCAACCTGATGGACATGGTCTCAGGAAACACTGAGGCACCAAGACTGCCACTCTGTTTCAAACGGCACTCAGGTAACCCTAATAGTCTCTGCTTAGGCAGCTCTGTGACAAGATGGAAAATGATCTCAGCTAATCCAAGCAATGCCCCAGTGTGTCCAGAAGTCTGTCTTCAGGAGAATACCAGACTAGGGTTTGGCACCTAGAAACCTGCTGTGGTCAATCCGTTAGACTCAATTAAACCTAGCTGGGCTACATGCCTTAATACCGTAACTAACATGTCGAGGGCACTGCCTTCTACTCCTACATATGTAACCTTCGTAGGCTGCTTGTCACTCGCTGCCTGGTGTATTCTTTTCTCCCAAATGCTGAACCCTTTTACACATATGTCATTCTCCTTCTACTGCCCTTACTCTCCGATCCACACCAGTCTCACATCTGAGGCTCTGAATTGGTTTTCGTTTGTTTAGTTGTTTGCTTGTCGGTGTTTTCCTCTCCTTTTCAAGTGCATATGGGAGTGAAATCATAAAAGCCATATCCCTTGTGGTCTGACATGGTTCCCTTCCCTTGACAGGAAGGGGGACTGCTCAATAGGGCCAGTCGTAAAATTTGCCAGCGAGTTTAGGAACTCCTAACTGGCACCTGTGTGAGAACCAGGCCGAACGCAGGACTGTCCGGAGAACTCTGGTCTCTGGCCTAAAAACAGGTGGCTGACTGGCAACCAGCCCAAAAGGGGAGCTTATGGCATTTGTGTAAATAGAATGCAGATGAGACCATGATTAGAGAGGCCAACTGTTAATGTGTGGCAGTTGAAGTTGGCATCACAACATGCCAAAAGCTAATGGTTGACCCCCTGGCAATGAACAGGGAAGAAGTCCTGAGCCTTGCTGCTACTGGGGCCTCCAGGACCAATGAGGCCTGTGGAGAGTAGAAAGCCAGTCCCTCTGTTCACTGTGTTGAGGCTGGGAACGAGGTGTTTAGACTCACTCGTGGCCGTTTCGGCAGGAGTTGCCTATGAATAGAGCCTCATATGTATGCTGCAGTCCTGGCTTGACATTTTCAGTGTAGGACACACCAATCACACACTCCCAGTGAAATGAGGCCACTGCCCACAGTCCAATCAAGGCTGTTATCACCACCCACCAGTCAGCATGGCAGTAGATATGAAGTAACCACATCTCAGAGAAGAGCTGTCCTTGTTATGTCGAATATGCCAGACCTGAAATGGCCTAGAATTGGGAGGTCTGGGAGTCACTGCCCTTCCTTCACCCTGGGAAATGGTACCTGCATAAACCCGTAAAGGTCTGCGGGGGCAATGGGCAGAGGTGCTTCGAGTCTCATCCCTGCCCTGAGATTCCGGGACACTGATATTCATGTTCTTGCCCCAGGCCTCTTGAGTGATTCGGAAGTGAACACAAGCCACTTGTTCCTCCCTCCAGCTCCCCTTGGAGATTCTTCACTGAGTATGGCTTAGTCCTACCTAGACTCTTCTGTAAACTAGTCACTGCCAGGCCTAGGGCACTTGGCAACCCCAGAGGGGAGCTCTGAGTGGGAAGGGGCCAATGGATAGCACTTCAGTTTCTCTGGGCCCCATGATTGGGAGAGATGAATTGACCAATCAGCACTCCTTGGAGGCAGGACTAGCTGTAAATTAATCATGACTATTGTCCATGGAATTGATTAGGTTCAAGCTTGAAGTTCTATCCTCCTTCTTTCCTCTGCTGTGTCTTACCATGACTCATCAGTAGCACTCATTTTCCAGATACATGATTCCATATTCCTTCTAACCTCAGGATCCAAGTCCACATCCAGGGTTTTCCACCTTCTTTGGCCTCCAGGCAGCCCATTCCTTTCCTAATCCACATATCCGTACTCCTTTGCTACCAGTTCTACTGCCCTCTCTCTACAATTTGATCACCTTTTTTTATCCCCTCTACACACCAGTGATCTTCCCCTACCTATTCTAACACAGGTAGCCCATTCTCTCCTCTCCCACCTTCACCCTGGACAGTCTATTTGGCACAGCAGGCCTATGATCTATCAGCAAACACCCTGCTCCTGAGACCTTGGCTGCTGTCAAGCACACTGCACACCCAGGCTGGGGCAGCCAGTGATTGTGTCCTGGGGGAAGAAGTTTGGGTCATATGTTATTAGGTCTGGCTAGCATCTTAGAATGCGATACCCTACATCCCTTTTGCTAGCCATCCTTTCAGGCACGCTCCCTTTCTTCCTGAGGTCAGGAAATCACAAGGCCGAGGAGACTGAGCAAGGCCCAGTTGTGAAGTGTGTAAAAGGGAAAGGCCTCTGGAGGTCTCAAGAGCTCAGCTTAGAGGCTTCCTTGACTTCGGATGTCTTCATGTGTCTGTATCCAAGGGATACAGTCACAGCTTCCCTCACTGTACCAGATTGCTTTTGGTGTGGTGGACCTGTTCTCTCTCACTCTCTAATGTTCTGAGCTGAAATAGGTTTTTGGATGGAGTTTACAGTGTCCTTGTGTGTGTACATCTGTGTGTACGTATGTGCGGATATATTTGTCTGTGTCTAAATGTGTGTGGAAGTATGTAAGTGGACTTGTGTTGTGCCTGCGTGAATATTTCTCTGACAGTTCTATGAAATTCACATTTGCTTAATGTGGTGAGCGCATTGTGTATCCACTTTTGTGAGTAAAGAAATGCAGTAGGTAAGATCCCACGCCCCCACATCCCTGAGCCAAGATTCCTTAGATGGATTTCATGAGCTATCTCCCCACAAATATTGTGTTGCCCACAGACCGCTCAGGCAAGCATCCAGATCAGAACTGGATTCTCCTGCTTCCAGAAGTAGCTGACACTCTCGCCACTGGGGACCAAGGGAGGCCTACTTCTCCTCAGGCCACAGCTTGGACAAATGCCCAGAGGGCAGATGAGGGGACTGGCTGTGGTATCTCTCAGATGTTTTCCTCAGTAGTGAGTAGCGGACCTTTCATTAGCTCCAAGGCGACCATGTACTTCACCTTGGCTTTCTACTTCAGGTAAAGAACTTCTTGTCACCTTGTAAAAGGGTGTGTGAGGTGACCTGCATTTCCAGTGGCTGGACATATCATGAGTAAATTCCAGAGAACTCAGCATTGGGCCCAGAGTCTTTGCCACACCCAGCAGCCAGCAATTGATTCTCAGGAACCATTCTCTCTCACCCACCCCCATTCTCATTTGATTTCTAAAACGACCCAAGGATCCATTGAGCATTGCTTGCCTCAGGGAAGGCCTCATATATTGTACTGTTCCTTAAGGAATCCGGATTGTATCTGGGTAGCAATCACGATAGAGTTTCAGAGGAAATCATCTTGACAGGGCAAGAGTATGAGAAAGTTGGCATCAGCCAGGGCTCTGGGAGACCTTATTTAGCACTAGACCATCAAAACAAATGGCTCCCAAGTACCTTTTGTTCTCGACAAAGTTGTTCATTATTCTCCAAAGTTGAACTAAACATATTGAGAAAGCGTCCCGAGTGTCCCTCTGTCAGCAGCACCCAAGCCTTCTTTTCATTTCTCTATTTCCCCCTCCCTTTTTTTCAGAATGGATTACCCTGTCCTTCTTCTGGCTCTAGAGGAACAGAATTCTCAGGAAGAGTCAAACTCATCTTTTTGGAGTCCTCATTTTTGAAGCACTGGATCAATGAAGTGGACATGATCACAGGAAACACTGAGGCACCAGGACTGCTGTTCTGTTTCAAAGGGCACTCAGGTGATTCCAATAGTCTATGCTAGGAGGCTCTATGACAGGATGGAAACGATCCCAGCTAATCCAAACAATGTCCCAATGTGTCCAGAAATCTGTCGTCAGGAGAATACCAGACTAGGATTTGGTGTCTCATAACCTACCACAGTTTGTCCATTGAACTCAGTGAAACCTAGTGGGGCTACATGGCTTAACATCCTTATAACATGTCAGCGGCGATGCCTTCTAATCCAACATTCATCACTTGCATGTGCTTCTCAGCACCCACTTCCTCGTGTGTCCCTTTCTCACAAATGCTGAGCTTCTTTACACACATGTCATTCTCCCTTGACTGCCCTTCGTCTCTGATCCACACTGGTCTTATGTCTGAGGCTCTGAATCTGCTTTTGTTTGTTTGTTTGTTTGTTTGCTTGTCAGTGTCTTGCTCTCCTTTTCAAGCCCACTTGGGATGAAATCATAAGGGCCCTGTCTCTTGCAGTCTGACAGGGTTCCCTTCCCTTGACAGGGAGGGGCACTGCTGGAAATGACCAGTCACAAAATGTACGGGTGAGTTTAGGAACTCTTTATTGGTACAAGCCTGCGATCCAGGTGGAACGCAGCTCCAAAATTCCCAGAGCTGTCCAGAGACCTCTCGTCTCTGGCCTAAATATCAATGGCTCACCCGGCCACAGGTCTAAAGGGGACAGCTTACAACATTTGTGTAAATAGAATACAGTGGTGACCATGATTAGGGAAGCCAAAGAGGTTAATGTGTGGCATTGGAGGTTGGCTTACCATTGTGATGGCAAATAATGACTGAACTCCTAGCAGCGGACATGGCCAGCATCCTAAGCCTTGACTCTCCAGGAAACTCCAGGACCACTGAGTCCTGTGGAGTGTAGAAAGCCAGTCCTTCTGGTTTGCCCTGGGCCGAGGCTGGGTACAAGGTGGTTAGACACACTCGTAACCTCTCTGGGAGGAGTCGGCTATTTATAGAACCTCATATGTGTGCAGTCCTGGCCTGACATTTTCAGTTCAGGACACACAAATAGCACATTCCCACTGAAATGAGGTCACTGTCCCCTAGGGCCTAGCTGTCGTCACCTCCCACCAGCCAGCATGTCGGTAGATATTAATTAACCACGTCTCAGAGAAGACTCAGTACAAGAGCTGGCCTTGTTATGTTAAATGCCCTGGGATCCAGGCCTGGAAAGGGCCTGGTACTGGGAAATCTGGGAGTCACCACCCTGTGCCACCCTGAGGAATGGCAATTGCGTAAACCCCTAAAGGTCTGTGGGGCAGCGGTCAGGGGTACTTTTAGTCTCACCCCTCCTATCAGTTTCCAGGTCACTGATATTCAAGCTTTTGCCCCAGGCCTCCTGAGTGATTCATAATTGAACACGAGCCACTTTTTCCTTTCTCCCTCTCCCCTTGGAGCTTTATCTCTGAGTCTGGCTCTGTCCTCCCTAGATTCTTCTGTAAACTAGTCACTGCTAGGACTAGGGTACTTGGGACTCATGATTGGCAGAGGTGAGTTGCCAATCAGCGCTCCATTGCAGCAGTACTAGCTATCAATTTACCACGGCCGTTGCCCATCTAAGTGTTGAGGATCTGGTCTGAGGTTATCTCCTCCTTCTTTTCTCCACTGTGTCTACCCATGACTCAGCATCACCAATCTTTTTCAGATGCCTCATTGCATATTCCTTCTAACCTCAGGATCCAAACCTGCTCTTCCTTGCATTTTCTGTGACCTAGAGGTAGCACATTCCCTTCCTACTCCACCCGTCCGTACTCCATTGCTGCCAGTTCTACTGCCTTGCCTCCTCCCATTTGACTACATTTCTTACTCCCTCTACACACCAGTGATCCTCACCTAACTATTCCATCACAGGCAGCCCACTCTTCCCTTCCATAACCTCACCCTGGAAAGTCTTTTTTTCAATAGCAGGCTTTTGATCCACCAGCAAGCACCCTGCTCCTGGGACCTTGGCTACTGTCAAGTCAATTTCCCTGCCATCCTGGAGCAGCCATGGACTGGGTCCTAGGGGCAGAGGTTTGGGTCATATGTTATTAGGCCTGGCCAGCACCTCAGAATGTGAAACCCCACGTCCCTGCCTCTAGCCATGCTTTAAGGCCCACTCCCTTTCCTCCTGAAGCCAGAAAGTCACAGTCTGAGGAGACCAAGCAAGGCCAAGTTGTGAAGGATGTCAAAGGGAAAGGCCTCTGGAGACTTTTAGAGCCTGACTGAGAGTCCTCTCTGTCTTCAGATGTCTTCATGTGTCTGTATCAAAGGGATCCAGCCATGGCTTCCCTCATTGTCTCATACAGCTTTGGCTGTGGTGGAACTATTCTATCTCCCACCCTCTCTAAAGTACTGAGCTCAAATAGGTTTCAGGATGGGAATTTACAGTGACCATGTATGTGTGTATGTTTGTGTGTGGAAGTATTTGTCTCTGTCTAAATTTGTGTGAGATAGAGATGTGGTTTTGCAATATACAGGCTTGTGGAAGTATGTGCTTGGCATTTTGTTGTGCCTGCTTAAGCATTTCTATGAGAGTTCTATGAAATTGACATTTGTTTAATGTTGTGGGCTCATTGTGCATCCAATTTGTATGAGTAAATTAAAGAAATGCACCAGATAAGATCCCAATCTCCTAAAACCCAAGCCCAGATTCATTAGATGGAGCTTCATGAGCTGTCTCCCCACAACCATGAGGTTCCTTGCAGCCTACACAGGCCAGCATCCACGTCAGAACCAGAATCTCCTATTCTCATGAGGTGGCTGACACTGTCACCACCGTGGACCAAGGGATGCCCAGTGATCCTCATGTCACAGCTCGGCCCAGGACCCAGAAAACTGAGGAGGGGCCTGGCTGTGGTGCCTCTAAGATGTTTTCCTTGGTAGTGAGTAGGTGAACTCAGACTTCACCCTCCCTATCTACTTTACATATAGAATTTCTCGTCAGCTAGTAAAAGGGTATACGAGGTGACCCGCATTTCCAGTGGCTGGACATATCATCTGTGAATTCCACAGAACTCAGCAGTGGGCCTAGTGTTTTTGCCACACAAAGCAGCCAGCAATTGGTTCTCAGGTAACTTTCTCCCTCCCCCACCCCCATTCTCATTTGATATCTGAAAAGAATTGACACAATCATCCATCGAGCATTTTTTGCCTCATGGTAGGCCTCACATTCTGTAGCGTCCCTTAAGGAATCCGGATTGTTTCTGAGGAGCAATCATGATAGAGTTTCAGACAGAGGGAATCACCTAGACAGCACAGGAATATGAGAAACATAGCATCCGCCGGGGTCCCCGGGAAACATTATTTAGCCCAAGGCCAACAGAACAAATGGCTCCCAAGTACCTTTTGTTCTCAACCAGGTTGTTTATTGATCACCAAGATTAAACTTTTCTAAATATATGGAGTGTCTCTCTGTCAGCAGTGTCCCAACCTTCTTTTAATTTTTCTATTTCTCATTCCCTATTCTCCTGACAACAGATTATTGGAGACACTGAGACATTGTTTGGATTTGCTGGGATTCTTTTTCATCCTATCAGGGAACCACCTGAATGCATTTTGAAACAAAGTGGCAGTCCCAGTGCCTCACTTTTTTCCATCACATTGCTCCTGTGTTCTGAGAATGAGGACTCCAAAAAGATGCATTGGACTATTCCTGAGAAGTTGGCTCCTCCAGAGCTGGAAGAGAGACAAGATATTCCATCCTAGAACATGGTCTGTCTATTGGACTCAGTGAAACCCAGTGGGGCTGCTAGGCTTAACACCCTTACCAACATATCAGGGGCACTGCCTTCTACTCCAACATCTGTCACCTGCGTGGGCTGCTCGGCACATGCTGCATCGTCTGCCCCTTTCTCCCACATGCTGAGCCCCTTTACACACATTTTATTCTTCCTCTACTTCCCTTAGTCTCTAATCCATATTGGTCTCATGTCTGAGGCTTTGAATTGGCTTTGGTTTGTTTGTGTGTTTGTTTGCGTGTCAGTGTCTTGCTCTTCTTTTCAAGTCCACATGCGAGTGAAATCATAAGGGTCCTGTCCATTGCAGTCTGAATAGTTCACTTCCCTTGCTTTGCTTGAAAGGGCCAGTTACAAAATGTGTAGGAGGTTTTAGGAACTCCTAAGTAACACAGGCCTGAGAACCAGGCGGAACGCAGCTTCAAAATTCCCAGGGCTGTCCGGAGGCCTCCTGTCTCTGGCTTAAAAACATGTAGCTGACCTGTCTCCCAGTCCAAAAAGGCAGCTATGGCATTTGTGTAAACAGAATGCAGATGCAATCATGATTAGGGAGGCCAAAGAGGCTAATGTGTGGCAGTGGAGGTTGGCCTTCTAACATGCTGGCAGCTAATGCCTGATGCCCTGGCAGCAAACAGGGAAAGTGTCCTGAGCTTTGCTGTATGGGGGTCTCTAGAAACGCTGAGGACTGTGGAGGTTAGAAAGCCAGTCCCTCTGGTCTGCCTTGTGCTGAGGCTGGGGACGAGGTATTTAAACACACTCATGACTGTTTCGGCCAGTGTTGGCTATGGTGAGAGCCTCATAAGTATGCTGTAAACCCAGCTGGACATTTTCAGTTCAGGACACACCAATCACACACTCTTAGTGAAATGAAGCCACTGCCCACGGCCCAGTCAAGGCTGTTATCACAACCCGCCAGCCAGCTTGGCAGTAGTTATGAAGTAACCACGTCTCAGAGAAGGCCCAGGACAAGAGCTGTCCTTGTTATGTCGAATGCCCTGTACACCAAGCCTGGAAAGGGCCTGCAATTTGGAGGTCTGGGAGTCACCACCCTGCCTCCATCCTGAGAACTGGCACCTGCATAAACCCATAAATGTCTGCAGGACAGGAGGCAGGGTTGCTTCCAGTCTCACCCCTGCTCTGAGATTCCAAGTCAACAATATTCATATTCTTTCTCCAGGCCTCTTGAGTAATTTGGAAGTGAACACAAGCCACTTGTTCCTCCCTCCTGATCCCTTTGGAGATCTTTCTCTGAGTCTGACTCTATCCTCCCTAGACTCTTCTGTAAACTCCTCACTGTGAGGCCTTGGTCACTTGGAAAACCCAGAGGCGTTCTCCAGGTGGGAAGGAGACCTGAACTGGGCTTCAGCTACTCTGGGCCCATGATTGGCAGAGGTGAGTTGCCAGATCAGCACTCCTTGGAGGCAAGACTAGCTGTCAATTAATCACAGCAATTGTCCATCATATTGATTAGGGTTAAGACTGAGATTCCTCTCCTTCTTTCCTGTGCTATGTCTTCCCATGTCTAGCATCACCACTCTTTTTCCAGACTCCTCATACCATATTCCTTCTAACCTCAGAATCCAAGTCCACTCCCAGGGTCCTTCCACCTTCTTCAGCTTCCAAACAGCCCATTCTCTTCCTACTCCACGTATCTGTATTCTGTTCCTGCAAGTTGTACCCTTCTCCTTCCTCCCATTTGATCACCTTCCTTCCCCCTCTACACACCAGTGATCCTCACCTACCTATTCCAGCACAGACAGCCCATTCTCCCTTTTCCCACCTTTACCCTGGACAGTCTGTTTGGCCATAGCAGGCCTTTGACCTACCAGCAAGCACCCTGCTCTTGAGACCTTAGCTGCTGTCAAGCACACTGCCCAGCCAGGCTAGGGCAGCCAGTGACTAGGTTCTTGGGGCAGAGGTTTGGGTCATATGTTATTAGGCCTGGCCAGCACCTTAGAATGAGAACCCTTGCTTTCAGGCCCACTCCCTTTCCTCCTGAGGCTAGAAAATCACAAGACTGAGGAGACTGATCAAGGCCCAGTTGTGAAGAATATAAAAGGGAAAGGCCTCTGGAGACCTTAAGAGCCAAGCTGAGAGGCCTTCTTGACTTCGGATGTTTTCATGTGTCTGTACCCAAGGGATACCGCCATGGCTTCCCTCACTGTCCCAGACAGCTTTGGGTGTGGTGGACGTGTTCTATCTCCCTCACTCTTTAATGTATTGAGCTTAAATACATTTCTGTCTGAGGGTTTACAGTTTTACTGTGTGTGTGTGTGTGTGTGTGTGTATGAGTTTGCCTGTATCTAAATATGTGTGATATTGAGATGTGGTTGTGTGATATCCAGGCTTATGGAAGTATGTGAGTGGCCTCGAGTTGTCTTGCTTGAACATATCTATAAGAGTTTTATGAAACTCAGTTTTGTTTAATGTCGTGGGCACATTGTGTATCCATTTTGTGGGAGTAAAATAAAGAAATGCACCAGATAAGATCTGATTCCCCACACAACCGAACCCAGATTCATTAGATGGAGCTTCAGGAGCTGTCTCCCCACAACCATTGGACTGGGGACAGCCTCCTCAAGTTAGTATCCAGGTCAGAACCAGAATCTTCTGTCCTCAGGAGTTGGCTGACACTCTCACCATCAGGGACCATGGAAAGCCCAAACCTCCTTGAGAATGAGCTCCTTCCAGGGCTCAGACTCTGAGGAGGGGACGAGCTGTGGCCTCTCTCACATGTTTTCCTTGATAATGAGTTGGGAACCATTCATTAGTTCCAAGGTGACTTCAGACTTGACCTTCCCTTTCTACTCACATATGGAAATTCATGGTCACCTTGTAAAAAGGTGTATGAAGTGACCCTCATTTCCAGTGGGTGGACATATCATGTGTTAATTCCAGAGAACTCAGCAGTGGACCCAGAATCTTTTCCATACCCAATAGCCAGCAATTGATTCTCAGGCCCAATTCTCCCACCTCAAGCTGCATTCACATTTGATATCTGAAAACAAGTGACCTAATGAACCATTGAGCATTGTTTGCCTTGGTGAATTCCTCACAAACTGTACCATCCCATAAGGAATCCAGACTGTTTCTGGGGAGCAATCATGATAGAGGTTCAGAAAGGAATGAATCACCTCAACAGCATGTGAATATGAGAAAGTTGGCATCTGCCTTGGGTCTCCATTCTGCTTCTCACATGAACCATGCTTGGATGATTGGGAAACAGTTTCCTCTCTATTTCCTTTTAAAATGGGTCAGGCATGGTGTCATGTTTTTAAAACTCCATTCGATTTGTCCTTCTAATGTGTAGGCCCAGTGACAGGGCCATGTATTTCAATCTACTTCATTTGCAAATGGGACAGGTTTGGTACCAGGTATCAATCCTCTACCTGAGGTTCTGTTAGAAAAAAAAAAAGGCCAGATGCTGTGGGGCAACGTCTATTCTCCATGTGAGGCTTGGTCCTGCGGGCCAGGCTCTCCACTCTAGTTCCTGAAGGAAACGTCCAGGTTTGAAGCCAAGTTTCTAGGTCTTCATGCTTTTCTCTTGCCAGGGGACAGGTTTTGTGCTGTGGGTTAAGGTCTCCACTTCACTTCCTTTGAGAAGTGTACAGGCTTGGTACCTTGAGCCAATGCCTGCACTTAAAGTCCTCTGAAAACAAGACATGCTAAATGCTGTGCTCCAAAGTTTCCATTCTACTCCTGGAAATACGGAAAGTCTTGGTACCAAAAGCCAAGTTCATTGCTCTAGTTCCTTATAGAAAATTTGGGGCTCAGCGCAAAGGTTCTAGGTCTCCACTATCTTTTCTCTCATCAAGGGAAGGCTTGGTGCTATGGGTTAAAATCTCTAATCTACTAGTTTAAAGGGGACTAGCTTGACACTATGGGATCAGGTCCTCACTCTACTTCCTGTTTGGATGAGACAAATTGGTGCCATGTGTTCAGGTCTTCATGCTACACTCTTTGAAGAGAGGACAGTCATGTTACCATGAACTAACGCCTCCAACATTCCTTCTGTTTATAGACTATAGCTTTGTCTGAGGGCTGACATTTCCACCTCATTTCTTTAGCACAACGAACTCTTGGTGCTGTGGGCCTATGTCTCTAACCTAGTTTCTGTTAAAAATTAGATGGTCTTGATCCTTCAGAAACATGGGTGAGTGAGAGACATCCTCATATCTCTCTCCTTGAAACAACAATAAGATGAACATCTAAAATTCAACAGCAACAAACACACACACACACAAACTGCACACCAGCATATCTGAGCATGGGATCTGCGTATAAGAGCTACCACAGGTCAGAACCCCAGGTGTTGGGCGGTGAACTCGGAGAAATAAAGAAGCTGCCTCTTGCAGCTGCCAGAGGTCCTTGCAGGGGGAGGGGGAGGGGTAAGGATGTGGCGACATCCCTGACCAGCATACCTGGAAGTGCTGGAACTTCTAGCATTATTAGCAGGGCCCAGCCATCAGTGCAGAAAGCAGAGAAGCAGAATGGTACTGCAGAGAAGCAACAGTTGATTTTTAAGGGCCATGATTGCAAAACCAAGGCTGAGCCACAGCTCCTAACTCCCAACCCAGGGGACCCCTCTTCCCATACCCTCCAAGAGTTGGCGAACAGCATGGTGCCCCAGGGGAATCTGAGCAAATGCTACTGAAACTAACACTGACAGAAACTGAAACTGAGAGTAAGAAATGTGATTAAATATCTACAAGAAAATAAAAAAGACTTTTAGGCTTTATATAAAACAGGGATCCAAGAGGCTTAGACGCCACCTACTGGAAACGAAAAGAAAAGTGCCTTCTTTGCAGCAGGCTAAAGAGAACTTTTATATAATAAATCTTTTTACTGGAAAAACAACAGAATACACTTTCATTAATGCACAGGTGGAGAACTAGTCCACTACATACCATGAACAACCAAGGTGACAAGGCAACTCAGAATAAAAGAGAAAAATCTCCAGAAAATAAGCTAATAGACATAAAAATATGTGACTTAAATGACAGAGAATTCAGGATGGTACTTCTGAAAAATCTCAATGAGATCCAAAACAACTCAAATCAACAATTTAAGGAATTGAAAAAACAACTAGATGAGCAGAGCAAGGAGATCAAAACCCTCGAAAAGAACCAAATAGAACTTCTGGAGATGAAAAACACACCACAAGAGTTGAAAATAAAATAACAAGCTTGGGAAATAGAGTTGACCAAATGGAGGAAAGGATCAGTGATATCAAAGACAGAAATCTAGAAATAAATCTGAAGGAAGAAAAGAGAAACCAAAGAATGAAAAATAATAAAAGTGAAATACAAGAAATAGCTGATTCCATCAGGAGAGGAAATATAAGAATAATGGGCATTATCATAGGTGAGGAAAAGGAGTAGGAACTAGAAAGTGTTTTCATACAAATAGTAGATGAAAATTTCCCAAATCTGAGGAATGAACTGGAGCTTGGAATCCAAGAAGTCAATAGAACACCCAAATATCTCAACCCAAAAAGGCCTTCACCAAGACATTGTATTAAAGTTATCAAAAGTCAACAACAAAGACAGAATTCTCAGGGTAGCCAGGGAAAAGAAGACAGTAACTTATAAAGAAAAACCCATTAGATTATCCTCAGACTTCTCAGCGCAAAACTTACAAACCAGAAAGGAATGGAATCAAATATTTAAACTATTCAGTGAAAGGAACTGCCAGCCAAGAATAATGTATCCAGCTAAGCTCTCCTTTAGATATGAAGGAGAAATTCCAGACATACAAAAATTGAGGGAATTCTCCTCTATGAGGCCTACACTACATGAAATACAGAAAGGTGTGAGCTCATCTAAAACAAAATAACAAAACAAAAACAAATATATAATTAGGAGTAAAGTGACTATCAGGCAAATAGAAGCAGAAGAGTGCAAACCTCTGCTTCTTAGTAAGAACAGGACATTATAAGCTTTAATAATAAGAAGAAAATTGCTATAGCAAAATAGTAATGAATGTTCAGTATACATAGGGACAAATTGAACAACAATAACTAAAAAGGGAAGGATTCAAAGATCTAAATTTGCAAAAAGGAAAGAAGATAAGGCACGTGCAGAAGAAAATGGATGACTATATATATAACTATTCTTTACATATTTGTAATGATAACCACACACTAAAAATTGAGTACTGAAGTATATAACATAAAACAAGAAAAACCAGAGGTAAAACTCACAAAAGCCAACCAAAATAAAGAAAACAAGAACACAAGGACAAGGAAGCAATGGAAACACCGAGCTATCAGAAAGCAGAAGATAAAATAGCTATAAGAAGACCTCGTATTTCGATAAATGGAATGAACTCACCAATAAAAAGGCACAGAGTTGCAGAATGGATCAATAAACAAAGCCCAACCATATGCTGCCTCCAGAAGACACATCTCAGCTACAAAGGCAAATATAGATTCAAAGTGAAAAGGTGAAAAGTGATATTTCAAGCAAATAACTTTCAAAGAAAAGCAGGAGTAGTGGTACTAATATCGTACAAAATAGACTTCAAAATAAAAAAGGGAAAGAAAGATACTGAGAGACACTTCATAATGATAAAGGGAATCTTTCACCAAGAAGACATAACAATTATTAATATCTGTGCTCCCAATAAGAGAGGCCCAAAATATGTAAAGCAATTACTAACAGAACTAAAGGGAGAAACAGACCAAAACACTATCGTAGTAGGGGACCAAAATACCCCACTGTCAGATATGGACAGACCATCCAAACAGAAAATCAATAAGGAAATAACATCTTTAAATGACACATTAGACCAACTGGACATAATTGACATTACAGAGCCTTCCATCCCAAAACAGCTGCTTATACATTCTTCTCTAGTGCACATGGAACATTCTCAAGACTCGACCACATACTGGTACACAGAGATAGCCTCAACAAATATAAGAGGGTTGAAATCATATCAACCATATTCTCTGATCATAAAGCTTTGAAACTAGAGATCAAGTGCAAAAAGAAATCAGGAAGAACCACAGATACATGGAGATCAAACAACATACTACTGAAGAATAACTGGGTCAGAGAAGAAATAAAGAGAGATCAAGAGATACATAGAAACGAATGATAATGATAGTACAACATATCAAAACTTTTAGGACATGGCAAAAGCAGTCATAAGAGGAAAGTTCATATCGTTACAGGCCTATCTCCAAAAACAAGAATGAGCCCAAATAAACAACCTAACGCTTCATCTTTAAAAAAAAAAAAAAAAAACTGGAAAAGGAAGAACAAATGAGGCCTAAAGTCAGAAGAAGGAAAGAAATCATCAAAATTAGAGCAGAAATAAATAAAATTGAAAACAAAAAAAAATAGAAAAAATAAATACAACAAAGAGCTGGTTCTTTGAACAGGTTAATAAAATTGACAAACCCCTGGCCAGACTCACTAAAGAAAAAAAAGAGAAAGGACACAAATAAACAAAATCAGAGATGAAAGAGGGGAAATTACAATTGACATCGCAGAAATACAAAGGATCATGCAAGAATACAATGAAAAAGTATATAACAAATTTAATAACCTAGAAGAAATGGGCCAATACTTAGAAAAATACAACCTTCATAGACTAAATCAAGAAGAACTGGAAAATCTAAATAGACCAATCAGCAGTATGGAACTTGAAACGATCATCAAAAACCTACCCAAAAGTAAAAGTCCTGGACCAGATGGCGTCACCAGTGAATTTTAACAAACATTCAAAGAAGATTTAATACTCATTCTCCTCAAACTCTTCCAAAAAATCAAAGAGGAGGCAATACTTCCCAACTCATTTTATGAGGCCCATATTACTCTCATACCAAAACCTAGTAACGATAACAGAAAAAAAGAAAACTACACACCAATATCTCTCATGAACACAGATGCAAAAATCCTAAATAAGATACTAGAGAATTAAATACAGCAACATATTAAAAAGATTATACACCACAATCAAGTGGGCTTCATCCCAGGGGCATAGGGATGGTACAACATTATGCAAATCGATCAATGTGATACACTACATAAACAAATTAAAAAATAAGCATCATGTGATCATATCAATAGATGCGGGAAAAGCCTTTGATAAGATACAGCATTCATTTATAATGAAAACACTTAACAAAATTGGTATAGAAGGAAAGTACCTTAACATAATAAAGGCCATATATGACAAACCCTCAGCCAACATGATACTTGATGGTGAAAAACTAAAAGCCTTCCCTCTAAAATCAGGAACAAGGCAAGGCTGTCCATATCGCCACTGTTATTCAATGTAACATTGGAGGTCCTAGTGCATATAATCAGGCAAGTGAAAGATATAAAAGGCATCCAAATAGGAAATAAAAAAGTCAAATGTCAGTATTTGTGGATGACATGATTCTCTATAAAGAAAGCCTTAAAGACTCCACAAGAACACTACTAGAAACAATAAGCAATACAGGAAAGTTTCTGGATACAAAATCAATGTTCAAAATCCCATAGTGTTCCTATACTCTAAAAATGAAATGTCATAAAAAGAAGTGGAAAAAATAATTCCTTTTGCAATTGCAACAAAAAGAAGAAAATACCTAGGAATAAATTTAAGGAAACATGTGAAGGACTTATATAATGAAACTATAAAACCCTATTAAAAGAAATCAAAGATGATACAAAGATATGGAAAGATATTCCATGTTCTTGGATTGGAAGAATTAAAATAGTTAAAATGACCATATTACCTAAAGCATTATACAGATTTAATGCAATCCCCATCAAAATCCCATTGGCATTTTGTAAAGAAATAGTACAAAAAGTCATAAGATTTGTATGAAAGTACAAGAGACCCTAAACTGCCAAAGCCATTCTGAGAAAAAAAGAATGAGGCTGGAGGCATCACTCTGCCCAACTTCATTCAAATTATACTAGAAAGCGACAGTTATCAAAATGGCATGGTACCGGCAGCAAAACAGACACATGGACCAGTGGAACAGAATCGAGAGTCCAGAAGTAAACCCATATTTATATAGCAAATAATTTTTGACAAAAAGCCACAAATATGCAGTGGAGAAAGGAAATCCTCTTCAATAAATGGTACTGGGAAAATTGGAAGGCCACCTGCAAAAGAATGAAACTAGGCTATTGTCTATGACCACACAACAAAATTAACTCGAAATGAATTAAGGACCTGAATACAAGACCGGAATAAATAAAACGCATAGAAAAGAACATAGGAACTAAACTCAAGGACCTTGGACCTAAAAAGGATTTTATGAATTTGACCTCAAAGGCAAGAGAAGTAAAAGCAAAAATAAATGAATGAGACTACATTAAACTAAAAAGTTTTTGCTCAGCAAAAGAAACTGTCAACAAGGTAAAGAGAGAACCATCCGAATGGGAAAATATATTTGCAAGCAACTAATATAGGCTTCTGATAAGGGCCTCTGATAAGGGCCTAATATCCAAAATATACAAAGAACTCTTATGACTCAATAACAACAAAAAATGGGCAACGACCTGAACAGACACTTCTCCCTGGAGGACATACAATGGCCAACAATTATATGAAAATTTGCTCAACATTGCCAGCTATTAGAGAAATACAAATCAAAACCACAATGAGATACCATCTCACACCTGCTAGAATAGCTATCGTCAACAGAACAATAACAAATGTTGGAGAGGATGTAGAGAAAAAGGAGCCCCCATACACTGCTGGTGGGACAGCAAATTGGTACAGCTACTATGGAAAACAGTATGGGGTTTCCTCAAAAAACTAAGAATCGATCTACCATGTGATCCAGCAATCCCCCTCCTGGGTATTTACCCAAAAGACTTGAAAACCCATATCCGAAAAGATATTTGCACACCGATGTTCATAGCAGCATTATTCACAGTGGTGAGGACATGGAAGCAACCAAGGTGTCTTACAGTAGATGTCTTATAATAGGTGATTGGTTAAAGAAGCTGTGGTACAAAATACAATGGAATATTACTTAGCCATAAGAAGAGATGAAATACTGCCATTTGTGACAACCTGGATTGACCTCGAGATAATCATGCTAAGTGAAATATGCTAGACTGAAAAAGTTAAAAATCACATGATATCACTTATAGGTGGGATATAAACCTAAAAGCAACACATGAACAGGACAAACAGAGACTCAGGGACATGGACAAGGTCTAGAGTTTACCAGAAGGTAGGGGTTGGAGGATGAGGGAAGAGGTAGACAAGGTAAAGGGGGTCAATATAGGGAGGTTGTGGGAAGGTGAAGTGAATAAAGGGGATCAAATATATGGTAGCTGAAGGAAACTGGACTCTGGGTGGTAATCACACAATAAAATATATAGATGTCAAATTATAATGTACACCTGAAAATTATATAATTGTATTAACCAATGTTACCCCAATAAACTTAAAAAATTTAGATGATCTTGATGTTGTTGGCCTCTGCCTGCACTCTACTTCATGTTTTGTAGGTCCAGGTTTGATACTATGGGCCTATGTCTCCATTCTAGTTTCTCTTACATAAAGACAGTCTTGTTGCTGTGGGCGTAGACTTCTGCTCAACTTCCTGTTCAGAGCATACAGGTTTAGAACTATGGGCCATGGCATAAACTTATGCTTCTCTTAGGGCAAGATAGGAAAGGTACGTGGGCCCGAGTTTCCACATTAAGTCTTGGAAATAATGAAAAGGCTTGGTCCTGCACACCATGCTCTACTCTTTACTTCCTGATAGAACAGGCCAAGCTTGCTGACGAGGTTCGAGGTCTCAACTCTCATTATTGTTAGCAGGACACATGCTTTGTGAGGTGGGTTAACCTCTTCTCCTCAGGACGTAGTAAAAGGAGTTGGGGCCTGGTCTCCTGTCTACATCGTTTTAGAGAAAGCAGACTTCCTACTATATGTCAAAGCCACTACTCTAGTATTAGTTATACAAACATGCTTGGTTTTTTTGGCCAAGGTCAAAACTACACTTCTTTCTCCAAGGGAATAGGGATAATACCATTGGCCAAAGCCTCCACTCTGCTTCCTTCGAAAGTGGACAGGAGGGTGCCATGGGCCAAACACCCAATTTGACTTCCTGTGAGGCAAACACAGGATGAAGATTGCAAATGCTGCTGCAAAGCAGTTCATTAAAGGATGACTCAGCATTTGAGCCAAAAAGCAACTAGACCAGAAAATGTGCTGCCGACGCCACAGAGAAAAACCCCTAATGTCATGTACATCCAGACATCTGCAATGCCACAAAACTCCAGCAGCCTCTGTGGTAAAGGAAATTTGTTAACGACAGTTGTTCCTAGGTCCGCAAGGCAGCAAATTACATGAGCCATAATTGTCAAACAGGTTCCAAATGAGAGTTGCCCCGAATGCCGCATTGTGGCATTTTGCAATGGCTAACTGACATAAATCAGGTCATAGGGGAGATGCAGACCTGAAAGCCCCACTGTCAGAATTTGTGACAGTTTCTGCCATTAAGCAGGTTGCAGATGAGAACTCACCCTGAATATATATCCTCACTGAGGAAAAGTTCTAGAGCCGCTCTCATGATAAGACTATTATAATGATAAAAAAAAAAAATCCTGGACATTCTGAATTCATGAAGAAAGAGCTCTGCAACTGCTATCACATCACAAGTTCCATATCAGCAGATAGAACCTGACATTTGTACACCAAGGTAGTCCATTCTTTCTTCTTAGTATGACCCAGGCCTTGAAGAGTGGGAAACATTTTCCATTCTAGTTTGCTTTAAAATGAGAGAGATCTGGTGTCATGTTTTTAAAACTTCACTGTACTTCCACTTATCAAGGCACAGGCCTGGTCCCTGGGCCATGGACTTCTATCAACTTTCTTTTCAAGGAGGAGAAGCTTGGTACTATGGGTTAAATCCTCCACTTAAGGTTCTATTAGGACAAGGCAGACTAGATACTGTCCACCAATGTCTCCACTCTACTTCTTCAAAATAGGAGAAAGAATTGGGGCTGTGTGCCAAGCTCTACACTCTCATTTCTGAAAAAAAAGTCCAGGCTTGGAGCCAAGGTTCTAGGTCTTCATCTAGTGTCTCTTACCAGGGACAAGCTTTGTACAGTGGGTTAAGTTCTCCTCTTCTCTGTCTTATAAATATGTACAGGCTAGGTACTGTGGGCCAAGGCCCCCACTTAAGTTTCTGGTAAGATAAGACAGGCTAAATTCTGTAGGCCAATGTCTCTACTCTACTTCCTGAAAATAGGGAAAGACATGGTACTACAAGCCAAAGTTCTAGTTCCTGAAAAGAAAACCCTAGATTGGTGCCAAGATTCTAGGTCTCTACTCTAAATTTCTCTTACCAGGGGACAATCTTGCTGCTGTGAGTTCAGGTCTCTGATCTAGTTTTCAAAGGGGGTGTGCTTGGTGCTGTGTGACCAGGTCTCAGCTGTACTTACTGTTAGGATGAGACAAGCCTTGTGCCATGGGCCCAGGTCTCCATTCTACATTTTTTAAAAAGAGGACAGTTTTGGTATTATGAACCAAGGTCTCCAATATTCTCCCTGTTAAGAGATGACAGCTTGGTTTTGTGGCTCTATATCTCCATATAAGTTTCTGTGGCTCTATATCTCCATATTAGTTTCTGTTAGCAGAGTCCAGGCTTGCTGTTGTGGACCTAGGTCTTCAGTGTAGTTTCTTCAGTATAGTTTCAGTGTAGACCTTGATGTTGTGGGCTTGGGCCTGTATACTAGTTCCTGTTAAGAGGGTCCAGGATTGGTGCCATGGGCCCAAGTCTCCATGGTAGTTACTCTTACATAAAGACAGTTTTGATGCTATGAATGTAGACCTTCAATTGACTTCCTGTTCAGAGTACAGGCATAGAACCATGGGCCATGACCTGTACTTCAGGTTCTGTTAGAACAAGACAAACCGGATGCTGTAGTCTGAGGACTCTACTTCCTTGAAATAAGGGAAAGGTTTGGTGCTGCAAGTGAAGGTCAGCACTCTAGTTACTGAAACAACTGGCCAAGTTGATGCCAAATTTCCAAGTGTCAATTCTACTTATTGTTATGAGGAGACAGGCTTCATGAGGTAGTTTAAGGTCTCCATTTCACTTCCTTTTAAAAGTGTACAGGCTTGGTACCATGGGCCAAAGCCTCCACTTAAGATGCTCTTAGGACAAGATAGGCTAAATGCTGTGGCCAAAGTCTTCATTCTACCTTCTGGAAATAGGGGAATGTCTTGGTACTGCAAGCCAAGGTTACCACTATAGTTCCTGATAGAATGGTCCAGGCTTGATGCTAAAGTCCTAGGTTTCTACTATATTTTCTCTTACAAGGGTACAGGCCTGATGCTGTGGGTTAAGGTCTCCAATTTACTAGTTTGCAAAGGGGACAAGCTTAATGCCATGGGACCAGGTTTCCACTGTACTTACTGTTAGGATGAGACTAGCTTAATGACATGGGCCAGGTCTCCACTCTATATCATTTTAAGGGAGGGCAGTCTTGATGCCATGAACCAAGGCCTCCAATCTTCTTCCTGTTAAGAGACAACAGCTTGGTTCTGTAGGCCAAAGTCTCCAAAATAGTATCTGTTAGCAAGGGCCAGGCTTAGTAATGTGGGCCTAGATCTTTAGTTTAGTTTCTATTAAAAATTAGGTGGTCTTGATGTTATAAATTTGAGCCTGCAATCTAGTTCTTATTAGGAGGGCAAGACTTAATGCTGTGAGCCAGTCTCCATTCTAATTTCTTTTACATCAAGACAAGCTTGTTCCTGTGGGCTTAGGCCTACATTTGACTTTCTCTTCAGAGGGGACAGTCTTAAGACCGTGGGCCAAGACCTCTACTTAAGGTTCTGTTAAGACAAGGCAGGCTAGATGCTGTAAGCCAAAGGTATCCACTAGACTTTCTGGAAATAGGGGAAGAATCGATCCTTTTGCCAAGTTCACCACTCTAGTTCTTGAAAGAAAGGTCCAGGCTTAAAGCCAAGTTTCTAAGTTTGCATGCTACTTTCTCTTACCAGGTGACAGGAATTGAGCTGTGGGTTAAAGTGTCCCCTTAAGATTCCGTTAGGACAAGACAAGCTAAATGCTGTAGACCAAGGTCTCCACTGTACTTCCCAGAAATAGAGAAAAGGCTTGGTACTGCAAGCCAAGCTCACTACTCTAGTCCTGATAGAATGGTCCAAGCTTGCTACCCAGATTCTAGGTCTCCACTCTACTATCTCTTACAATGGAACAGGCTTGGTGCTATGGGTTAATGTCTCCCATTTACTAGTTTTCAAATGTTACTAGCTCGGTTCCAAGGGACCAGATCTCCACTGTACTTAATGTTAGGGGGAGGTAAGCTTGGTGTCGTCATCAGCCCAGGTCTGCCCTCTACATCCTTTTAAGAAAGGACAGTTTCAGTGTCACAAACCGAGGCCTTTAATGTTCTTCCTGTTTAGAGTAGACAGCTTGGTTCTGTGGACAAGGGCTCCACATTAGTTTCAGTTCACAGGTGTTAGGTTTGGTGTTATGATCCTAAGCCTTTAGTCTAGTTTCTGTTAAAATTAGACTGTCTTCTCATTGTGGGCCTGGGCTAGCACTTTATTTCTTGTTAGGTGGGTCAAGGCTTGGTGCCATTGGCCTAAGTCTCCATTCTAGTTACTCTTACATAAAGACAGGCTTGTTGCTAGGAATGTATGCCTCCACTCTAATTTTGTTCAAAGGGGACAGGCTTAAAACCATGAGTTAAAGCCTCCATGTAAAGTTCTGTTAGGACAAGAAGGCTAGAGTCTGTGGGCCGAAGTATCTACTCAAATTTCCAAAAATAATGAAAATGACTTGGTAGTGTGGGCCATTCCATCCACTCTAATTCCTGATAGAACAGACCATGTTTGATGCAAAAGTTCTAGGTGTCATATCTTTTTATTATTATGACAGCACAGGCTTTGTGAGGTGGGTTGTTCTCTACTGCAGTTCCTGTTAAAAAAGGGGTGGGGGACTTGTTGCCGTGTGCCAAGGACTCCACTCTACATCATTTTAGAGAATCACACTTGCAGCTGTGGATCAAAGTCTCCACTCCAGTGTTAGTTAAAGAAATGTGCTTGGTTTCTTTAGCCAAGGTTTTACTCCACTTCATCATCAAAGAGAATATTGTTAATACCATCGACCAAGGCATACACTGTACTTCCTTTTAAAAGAAAGCAAGATTGGTGCTTTGTACCAAAAAACAAATTGACTTTCTGATAAGCAAACACAGGCTGAAGGCTGCACATACTGCTGCAAAGCAGTTTTATAAAATATGACCAGCATTTGAGCCAAAAATCAACAATACTGAAAAAGCACCACTGTTGCCACAGAGCAAAATATTTAAACACAGATGTGTCTGAATATCCTCAATGCCACAAAGCTCCAGCAGCCACTGTGGTAGAGGAAGTTTGTTAACCGCAGACGCAGTTAGGTCAGCAATGCAACAAGTTGCAACAGCCGTAACCGTGAAACAAAGCCCAAATGAGATTGGGCCCCAAATGTATTATTACTGCATTTTGAGATACTTACTGACACTAAGCAGGTCTCAAAAGTGAGTCAGCCCCAAGAGCTATATTGTAGCATTTTGCCTCAGTTGCTACCTTTAAGGAGTTCATAAAGGAGAGCCAGCCCTGTGAGCCACATTTCAACTTTTTGTAACAGTTCCTGCTGTAAAGCAGATCAGAGACCAGAGCCTATCAAATATAGCCACATTGAGGTAAAGTTCCAGAACCGCTCTCATGACCCAACTCTCATAATGATAAATGAATCTGGACATTTGGAATGAAAGAAGAGTGTGACAGCTGCTGTTGCAATGCAATTGCCATACCAGTTGATAAAATCTGGCATTCATATGCCAAGGTCTCCACTCTACTTCTCTAGGAAGAACCAGGGTTGGATGTGTGAAAACATTTTCCAATCTAGTTCCCTTTAAAATGCAACAGGCGTGGCGTCCTATTTTCAAACCTCCACTCCTCTTCCCCTTATCAGGGAACAGGCCTGGTACCTGGGCCATAGTCTTCTATCTACTTCATTTTCAAAACAGGCAGTCTTGGTACTGGGGGCCATGTTGCAGAGATGGTTAAGAAGAAGAGTTGGAGTCTGCAAATGCTTTTACTAACCAGGATAAGGGAGAGGGGACAAATGGCAAGGAATGGCAATGCTAGCATCCGCCACCCCTATCTCCATGGCTTTTCATTCTTTCTTACAAAGCTGGCCTTATAATTTATTATTAGTTACTATCAGGTTAGTAATTACAAACTACAGCCAATTCCCAGACTCAGCTTCAAGGCCATCACTGTGTTTTCAGCTAAATCTTCTCAAGTATCTTTTTCTCATCCTCGTCCCTAGAGCAAGAAGTCCCAGAATTGGTCAGGCGTGTGCACTCTCCCTGCAGTGTGTCCTTGCATGCAAGTCCACACCTGCTTCTGATGACCTTGTTACTCTAAGCACCAGGCATCCTGCCAGGACTGCAGGCATCTCTAACAACAGGTCAAGTCTTCCACTTATAGTTCTGTTAGGACAAGTCAGGCTAGATGCTGCAAAGCATAGTCTCCACTCTACTTCTTGGAAAAAGGGATAGGCCTGTTTCTGTGGTCTGTGCTTGCCACTCTACATCCTAAAAGAAAATGCAGGTTTGGAAACTGGTTCTACATCTCCATGCTAATTTCTCTTACTAGGACAAGCTTTGTGCTCTGGATTAAAGACTCCCTTCTACTTCATTTTAAAAATGTACAGGGTTCTTACTGTGGAAAATGACCCCACTTAATATTTTGTTAAAACGAGACAGGCAAATGATGTAGGTCAAATTTTCCACTCTACTTCCTAGAAATAAGGGAAAATGTTGGTACTGCAAGCCAAGGTCACCAATCTAGTTACTGATGGAATGATCCAGGCTTGGTCCCAAGTTCCTATGTATCCATCCTTCTTTCTCTTACCAGGGACATGGTTGATGTTGTAGGTTAAGGTCTCCAATCTACTAATTTTCGAATGGGACAACCTTGGCGTCATGGGACCAGGTCGCCACTGTACTTAATGTGAGGATGAGACAGATTTGGTGCCATTACCCAGGTCTGTACTCTACATTCTTTTAAGGGAAAACAATTTTGGTGCAATATACCAAGGCTTCCAATGTGCTTTCTGTTTAGAGTAACTAAGTTGGTTCTGTGGGCTACAGAGTCCACATTAGTATGTTCACAGGGTTTAAGTTTGGTGTTTTGGGCCTAGTCTTTAGTCTAGACTTTGTTAAAAATTAGATGGTCTTGACTTTGTGGGCCTGGGCCCACAATCTAGTTTCTGTTAGGAGGGTCAAGGCTTACTGTTGTTGGCCTATGTCTCCATACTAGTTTCTCTTACATAAAGACAATTTTGTTTCTATGGACATAGGCCTCCACTTGACTTCATGTTCAGAATGGACAGGCTTAGAACCATGTATTGAGGCCTCCAATTAATGTTCTATTAGTACAAGACAGGCTAGATGTTGTGGGCCAAAGTCTTCACACTAATACCCGAAAATAATTAAAAGGCTTTTTAGTGAGGGCCATGCTCTCCATTCTAAATTCTGTTAGAGCAGGTCAAACTTGGTGCCAAAGTTTTAGGTCTAAAATATTTTTATTGTTAGGTAGGCATAGGCTTTGTGAGGTAGTTTAAGGTCTCCACTTTAGTTCCTGTTAAAAGAGTAAAATCCCATTGTCATGGGCCATCATCTCAGCCTTACATCCTTTTATAGAAAGCAGGCTAGCAGCTATGGGTCAAACTCTCTACTCTAGTTTTAGTTAACCAAATGTGCTTGGCTTATTTGGCTGAGGTCTTTACTCCACTTCCCTATTGAAGAGAATAGGGTTAATATCATTACCCAAGGCCTACACTAAATTTTTTTTAATGGGACAAGATATGTGCAGTGTTCCCAAAACACATATTGACTTCCTGTTACACAAACACAGGCTGAAGGCTGAAAATGCTGTTGCAAAGCAGTTTTCTAAAGGATAACTCAGCATTCAAGGTGAAAAGCAACAAAACTGAAAAATTTCTGCCACTGCCATGAGAAAAATCCCTAATGACAGATGTGTGGGAACATCTGAAACAGAAAAATTCCAGCAGCTGCTGGAGTAAAGAATGTTCATCAATGACATATACAACTAGGTCAGCAATGCAGCAAAATGCAACAGCTATAGCTGTAAAACAAGGTCCAAATAAGAGTGGGACTAGAATGCCACATTGAAGAATTTAGAGAAACTTTCTGCTGTAAAGTAGCTCTAAGATACAAGCCAATACCAAAAGCCACATTGCAGTATTTTGCAAGAGTCGCTGCCACAAGGGTCATAAAAGAGAGCTGGCTCTGAGAGCCACATTATGCGACAGTCACTGCCATAAAGCAGGCCCTAAATTAGAGCCAGCATCAACAGCATCATTGCAGCATTTTGTGACATAAGGTGCTGTAAAGCAGGTCATAAAGGAGAGCTGGCCCCAAAAACGACATTGTGGCATTTTGTGACCCTAGCTGCCATGAAGCTGGTTGTAAAGCAGAGCTAGCACCAAGAGCCACAATGCATCATTTTGTGACAGTTGATGCCATAAAGCAGTCTGTCAAGGAGAGCCAGCTCCTAATGTTGAATGACAGCCTCTGATGACCATTGCTGCTCTATAGCTGGTGGCATTGGAGAGTCTGGCCAAATATCCTCATTGAGGAAATGGTTGAGAGCCACACTCATGATGCTACTACGTAACGAAAAATGAAGCTGGATATTTGCAATGCTTGAAGAATGTGGCAGCCACTGTCATAATGCAGGTTCCATATCTAGAAGATAGAACCTGACATTTGTATGCAAAGGTCTCCACTTCACTTCTTAGAATGAACTAGGCTTGAAAGAGTGGGAAACATTTTGCACTTGATGTCCCTTTAAAATGAACTAGGCATGGTGTCATGTTTTCAAACATCTTGTCCACTTCTCCGTGTCAGAGCACAGGACTGGTACCTAGGCCATGGACTTCTATCTACTAATATTTTAATGAAGATGGGCTTGTTGCCATGTGTCAAGTCTTGCACATAAGGTTTGATTAGGAAAAGATTGGCAAGATTCTATGGGCCAAGGCCTCTACCCTACTTTCTGGAAATAGAGAAAAGTTTTGGTCTTGCGTCCATGCTCCTCACACTAGTTCCTGAAAAACAAATCCCGACTAAGTGTAAATATTCTAGGTCTGAAATCTACATGTTCCTATCAGGGGAAAGGTTTAGTGCCATGGGTTAAGGTCACCTTTCCAGGAGTTTGATGAGGGGACAAGCATGGTGTCGTGGGACCAGGCATTTGCTGAACTTACTGTTAAGATGAGACAAGCTTGGTGTCATCTGCCCAAGTCTCCATTCTACAGCCTTTTAATGTAGGACAGTCTTGGTGCCATGAACCAAAACCTTTCATCTTCCTTCTGTTATGAGATGACAACTTGATTCTATAGGCCAACATCTCCACAATCATTCCTGTTAGCAGTTACCATGCTTGATGTTGTGAGCCTATGTCATTAGTTAGTTTCTGTTGGATGGTGCTGACATTGTGGACCTGGGCATGCAATCTAGTTCCAGTTAGTAGGTTCTGGCTTGGTGCTGTGGTCTAAAGTCTCCATTCAAGTCTCTCTTACATAAAGACAGGCTTGTTGCTGTGGGCCCAGGACACCATTCCATTCATTTATAGAGGATAGGTTTGAACCATAGACCAAGGCCTCCACTTAAGGTTCTGTTAGGAAATGACTGGATAAATATTATGGGCCAAGATCTCTACTCTAGGGACTGGAGCTGCAATCTAGTTCCTGATAGAAATGTCCAGGCCTGAAGCCAGGGTTCTAGGTGTCCAAGTAAGTTTCTCATACTTGAGGAAAGACTTAGACAAGTGAGTTAAGGTCTCCAATCTAATAGTTTTCAAAGGGGTAGGCTTGGTGCCTTGGGACCAGGTCTCCACTGTACTTAGTGTTAGGAAGAGACAGGCTTTGAGCCATGGGCCCAGGTCTCCACTCCACATTATGTAAAGGAAAGGCAGTATTGGTGCCATGAATGGAGGCCTCCATTCTTTTTGTTAAGAGTAGACAGCTTTGTTCTGAGGTCCATGCACTCCACATTAGTTTCTGTTAACAGGGGGTAGTTTGAGTGTAGTGTGTGTAGGTCTTACTCCAGTCTGTTAAAAATTAAATGGTCTTGACCTTGGGAGCCTAGTCCTGCACTCTAGTTCCTATTAGAAGAGTCCAGGCTCGGTGCCATGGGTCTAAGTCTCAATTCTAGTTTCTCCTACATAAACACAGTCTTGTTGCTGTGTGTGTAGGTTTCCACTTGACTTCCTGTTCAGTGGGGACAGGCTTAGAACTGTAGGACAAGTCCTCCACTTAAGGTCTGTTAGGAAAAGACAACCTAAATACTGTGGGCCAATGTCTTCACTGTAATTCCTGTAAATAATGAAAAGGCTTGGTACTGCAAGCCATGCTCTCCATTTTGGTTCCTGATAAAACAGGCCAAGTTTGGTGTCAGAGTTCTAGGTCTCAATTCTAGTGTTTCTCAGGACAGCACAGGCTTTGTGAGGTGGGTTAAGGTCTCCACTTCAGTTTCTGTTTAAAGGAAATGGGCCTGTTTCCATGGTCCATGGTCTCTAATCTACAATGTTTTAGAGAAAGCAGGCTTTCTGCATGAGTCAAAGCCTCCACTCTAGTGTCAGTTAAACAAACATGCTTTGGTCCTTTGACTGAGGTCTTTACTCCACTTCCTTTTTGGAGAGAATAGCGTCAAAACCATTGGTCAAAGCCTCCAGTCTACTTCCTGTTAAGAGGAGACAAGATTGGTGCAGTGGACCCAAAACTCAAATCTACTTTGTGTTAGGAAGTTGAAGGCTACAAAGTAGTTTTCTAAAGGATGACTCAGCATTCCAGGCAAAAAAGCAACAAGAATGCACAAACTTTGCCGCAGCCATAAAGCAAAACCCTAATGACAGATATGTCCCAACATCCGCAACCACAAAATTCCAGCAACCACTGTGGTAAAGAAACTTTATTAATGTGACAGACACAACTAGGTTGGCAATGCAACACATTTCAACAGCCATAGCCATAAAACAGATTGATAGAGAGCCAGCCACAAATGCAGTATTGTGGGATTCTGTGAAACTTGCTGCAGTAAAACAAATCAACAATGCAAGCTGTCCCCTAATGCCACGTTGTAGCATTTTCTGAGTTTTTTCCATAAAGCAGGTTGTAAAGCAGAGGCAGGCCCATGAGCCACATTGTGGCATTTTGTGATAGTTGCTGCCATAAAGCATATCATAAAGTAGAGCTGGCTCTGAGAGCCACATTGTGGTTTTTTTGACAGTTGCTGCTATAAAGCAGTTTGCATATTTGAGCCCAACTGAAATATCCCATTGAGGAAAAATTTCAGAGCCACTCTAATGACACAACTCTCATAAAGATAAATGAACCTATACATTTGGAAAGGAAGAAGAGTATGGCAGCCTCGTTGCAATCTGGGTTTTATACTGTCGGATAAAACATGACATTCATACATCTAGGTCTCCACTCTACATATCTAGCACCAACAAGGACTGGATGTGTTGGAAACATTTTCCAATCCAGTTCCCTTTAAAATGGGAAGGGGTGATGTCCTATTTTCAAGCCTCTAATACCCCTTATCAGAGCATAGAACTGTTGCCTGGACCATAGACTTATATCTCCTTTTATTTTATAGTGGACAGGCTTGGTACCATGGGCCAAGTCCTCCATTTAATCTTCTGTTAGGACAAAAAAGGCTAGATGCTGTGGACCATGGTTTCCACTCTACTTCCTGAAAGAAAATAGAAGATTGGAACCTGGTTCCAGATTTCAAACCTTATTTCTCTTACCAGGGGACAAGCTTTGTGCTCTGGGTTAAGGACTCAATTTCAACTTATTTTAAAAGTATACAGGCTTCCTACTTTTGATAAGACCCCTAATTAAGCTTCTGTTAAATCAAGATAGGCTCAATGCTGTGGGACAAAGTCTCCACTTTACACCTCTAGCACCAACTAGGCCTGATGTGTGGGAAATATTTTCCAATCTAGTTCTCTATAAAAAAGGACAGGCAAGGCATTCTACTTTCAAACCTCCACTCTGCTACCCCTTACCTGGGCTATAGACTTTTATTTCCTTTTTTTAAATTGAACAATGGCCCAAATTCTCCACTTAATGTTCTGTTAGGACAAGACAGGCTAGATGCTGTGAGCGAGGGTCTTTGCTCTACTTCTTCGAAAGGGGAAAAGGCTTGTTCCTGTGGGCCATACTCTACACTCTACTTCATGAAAGAAAATACAGGTTTGAAATCTGGGTCTATATTTCCATATGAATTTCTCTTACCATAGGCCAAGCTTTGTGATCTAGGTTAAGGACCCCCATTTCACTTCATTTAAAAAGTGTACAGACTTTGTACTGTGGGCCAAGGCCCCCACTTAACGTTCTGTTAAGACAGGCAGGCTAAATGCAGTGGGCCGAAGTTTCCACTCTAACTCCTAGAAATAGGTGAATGCTTGATACTTCAGATAAATGTCATCACTTTAGTTCCTGATAGAATGATCCAGGCTTGGTGCCAAGGTTGTTCATATCCACTCTACTTTCTCTTACCAAGGGACAGGCTTGCTACCATGGGTTAAGGTCTCTGATCTACTAGTTTTCAAATGGGACAATTGGTGCCATGAAACAAGGTCACCACTATACTTAATGTTAGAATGAGACAGGCTTGGAGCCATTACCCAAATCTGCACTCTACATCTTTTAAGGGAGGACAATTTGTGTGCAATGTCCTGAGGCCTCCAATGTTCTTTCAGTTAAATATAAAGTTTGGTTCTGTGGGCCACAGACTTCACATTAGTTTCTGTTCACAGGGGTTATGTTTGATGTTGTGGGACAAGATCTTTAGTCTAATTTCTGTTACAAAATAGAGTCTTGACATTATGAGCCTGGGCCTGCACTCTACTTCCTATTAGGAGGGTTGAAGCTTTCTGCCATTGGCCTGTCTCCATTCTAGTTTTTCTTACATAGAGATGGTTTTGTTGCAATAAATGAAGGACTCCACTAGATTTCCTGTTCAGTGGGGACAGGCATAGTTCTGTGTGCCAAAGCCTCCAATTAGGGTTCTTTTAGGACAAGAAAGGCTAGATGCTGTGAGCCAAAGTCTCCAATTAATTTTCAGAAATAATAAAAAAGCTTGTTAGTATGGGCCATGCTCTCCATTCTACTTCCTGATAGAATAGTCCAAGCTTTGTGCCAAGGTTTTTGTCTCAAATCTTTTTGTCAGGAGAACACAGTTTTCTGAGGTAGTTAAGGTCTCCACAACATTTTTTTTTAAGTAGAAAAGCCTGTTTTTGTGTGCCAAGGTCCCCACTCTACATCATTTTAGAGAGAGCAGGTTTGCAGCTGTGGGTCAGTCTCCACTCTAGTGTTAAACAAACATGCTTGGTTTCTTTGGCTGAGGTCTTTAATTCCGTTAATCTCAAAGGGAATAGTGTTAGTACCGTTGGCCAAGGCCTCTATAGTACTTCCTTTTAAAAGAAGACAAGAGAGGTGCTGTGTGCCAAAAACACAAATTGACTTCTTGTTTGGAAAAGGCAGGATGAAGGCTGCAAATGCACTGCAAAGCAGTTTTCTAGAGGATTACTCAGCATTCAAGGTGAAAAGCAACAAGACTAAAAAAGTGCTGCCACTGCTACAGAGCATAATCCCTAATGACGGATGCATGGGAACATCTGAAATTGTAAAATTCCAGCAGTTGCTGCAGCAAAGGAAGTTCATTAACGACAGACGCAACTGTGTTAGCAATGCGGCATATCATGACACCATAGAAGTAAAAAAAATGTCCAGACTAGTGCGGGCATTGAATGCTGCATTGCAGCATTTTGAGAGTGATTGCGGAAAAACAGGTCTCAGACTCCACCTGATTCCAAGAGCTGTATTGCAGCATTTGTAATGGTTGCTGTCGTAAATCATGTGGTAAAACAGAGCGGACCCATGAGCTGAATCACGGTGTTTTGACAGTTCCTGTGTCATTCTGAGGATACTGCTAATGGCAAAAACAGTGGATGCCATCATGCCCTTGTATTGTGGCCCTGAGGCTACAAATGTTGAGTGGGACTTGGTTTATGGCCAGGGTTGTAATGTTGAAATATTTAGAGTGAGCCAGCTTCTGAAACATGTTCTGAAAACACTTGGTTTAGGACAGTGGTAAGAGTAATAATGTGAAAGTAACCTGAAAATCATGTAGCATTAATGCGGGAATCACAAGACAGTCATGTGACAGCCCCACAGGAATTACCGGCAATCATGCGCGTGCCGTCGCACAGGATTCATGTGACCTCTGTGTGGGAATCACCTGATAATCACACCACTAACCTGTGGTAATCAAAGGGAAATCATGAGTCAAATGGAGATTATGTGCTGTTCACGCTGGAGTCACAGGTGCATATCAATTGGCCAAAATCATATACACAATGAGAAACAAGAGCTGGTGTATAATAGAGGGTGGAAGAGGCAGCCACCTAGCTGCCACTTCATTCAAAAGGTTACATCTGTTTGAGAAAACTAACTTGAGAGCAGCGGTAGAGGCAGCCCAACTTTTCTGTTTATGGGCCTGAGGCCATGTCTGTTTTCAGGCAAACTGCTTAAAGGCAGTGGAAGCAAGAGTCACATTTTTGGTGCATTGAAAACTTGAGGCTGACTCTGCTGTGATGAAGCTACTTTATTGCAGTGGCAGCAGCTGCTGCTCTTTTGCTACATTGCAGTGGAAATGCTGAGTCATTCGACGGATACTGCTTAATGGTAGAAACTGAGGATGTTGCAGTGTTCTTGCAATGTGGCCCTGAGGCTACAAATTTGGAATGGGACTTGGTTTATGGCCAGGGTTGTAATGTTGAAATATTTAGAGTGAGCCAGCTTCTGAAACATGTTCTGAAAACACTTGGTTTAGGACAGTGCTAAGAGTAATAATGTGAAAGTAACCTGAAAATCATGTAGCACAATTGCAGAAATCGTGCAGTGGTCACATGAATTCATGCAGGATACACATAGCTATCATGTGATGGACATTCTGGAATCACATGATGATCACATGATTGGACTGGAAATCACAGACAGACAGGTTACATATGTTAATTATATGGCACTGACATTGGAATTACATGTGTATACACTGAGATAGTGAGAGCTGGTATGTAACAGAGGGAGGTAAAGAGAACCACCTAACTACCACGTCATTTGAAAGGTCATGTCTGTTAGAAATACTTGCTTGAGAGCAGCAATAGAAGTGGCCGAAATTTGCCGTTTATTGGCCTGATGCCATGAAGGTTGTCAGGCAATATGCTTTAAGGCAGTGGAAGGAGTCATCATACTTATGTTACATTGAGAACTTGAGGCCAAGTCTGCTATTATGAAGCTGCCTTATGGCAGTGGCAAGAACACTGTTCCTTTGCTACATTGCGGCAAAAGTGCTAACTCATTCTAAGGATACCACTTAACAGCAGAAACAGCAGATGCCACAGTGCCCTTTTTTTGTGGCCCTAAGGCTACAAATATTGAGAGGGATTTGGTTTATGGCTAGGGCAACAATGCTGAAATATTGAAAATGTGTTTCTGAAACTTGTTCGGAAAACACTTGGTTTAAGACAGCAGTAGAGTAATAACGTGAAAGTCACCTGAAAATCATGTAGCACTAATGTGTATATCAGGCAGCGATCATGTGACCACCACACAGGAATCACGCGATGATCACTGGATGGCCACGAGGGAATGACCTGGCAATCACATAATCGTTACATGGGAATCACATGGTGATAATGTGATTGCCAAGTGGAACTCATGTAATGATAACATGACTGGCCTGTGGGAATCACAGTGAGATCACGGTACATATGGTGATTATGTGGTGCTCACGTTGGAATCACACATGCATATTAATTGGACAAAATCACATTCACACTGAAAATGACGCTGGTATGTAACACAAGGTGGCAGAGACAGCCACCTAGCTTTTACTTCATTTGAAAAGTCATGTATGTTTGAGAAAACTTGCTTGAGAGCAGCAATGGGGATGGTCCTACTTAGCTGAGTATTGTCCTGATGCCAAATCTATTGTCAGGAAAACCTGCTTTAAGGTAGGAGAAGCGGCTTTCACACATTTGCTGCATTGAAAATTTGAGGGTGAATCTGCTGTGAGGAAGCAGATTTATAGCAGTGGCAACAGCCGCTGCTGCAGTATTGCAATGGAAATACTGAGTCATTCTGAGGATACTGCTTAATGTAGGAAATAGCATCTGCAGAATTATTCTTGTATTGCAGACCTGAGGCTAAAAATGTTGAAAGGGATTTGCTTTACAGCAAAGAGAGAAAAGCTCGAATACTGAAAGTGAGTCAGTATATGAAGTATGTTTTGAAAACACTGGGTTTAGGACGTTGGCAAAGTAATAAGGTAAAATTTACCTGAAAATCAAGTAGGACTAATGCAGAAATCATGAGATGATTACGTGACTGGAACACAGGACTCATGCAGCATTCACATGACCAACTAGCAGGAATCACGTGGTGGTTATGGGACAGACATGTGGGAATCACATGCAATCACATAACTGCCACACAAGAAACATGACTATCACATGACTGGCCTGTGATCACAAGACCACGTGATCTATGGTGATTATGTAGTGCTCATATTGGGTGCATATCGCCTGGTAAAATTCACAAAAACACTGAGAAAATGAGAACTAATATTTAACAAAGTGCATAAGAGACAACAATTTAGCTGCCTTTCAATCAAAAGGTCATATCTGTTTGAGATGACTTGCTTGAGGACAGCAATAAAGGTGGCCAGATTATTGTCATTAATGGGCCTGAGGCCATGTCTTTTTTCAGGCAACCTGCTTTAAGGCAGTGCAAGTGGCTGAGCACATCTGCAACATTGAAAATCTGAGGCTGAGTCTGCTGTGAGGAAGCTACTTTATAGCAGTGGCAACAGCTACCAGCATTTTGCTGTTTTGTAGCGGAAATGTTGAATCATTCTGAGGATACCACTTAACAGAAACAGTGGCTTCGACAATATTCTTGTATTGCAAACCTTATGCTACAAATGTTGAGAGACTTTCTTTATGACAAGAGGAGGAAAACTGAATTATAAAAGTGAGGCAGTTTCTGAAATGTTTTTTGAAAACACTTGATTTAAAAAGGCGGCAGAGTAATAAGGTGGAAGTTATTTGATATTCACATAGCAGTAACACAATAATCATGAGTCATTCACATGATATCCACCTGAAATCACCCTGAATCACATGATTGCCACACAGAAATCATGTGACCATCACCTGGCTGGCCTATGGGAATTATAGGGAGCTTGTGACATATGGCGATAATGTGGTGCTCTTGTTAGAGTCACGAGTGCATATCATTTGTAAAATTCCATCAACACAGAGAAATAAGAGCTGGTGTTAGCAGTGGGTTGCAGAGACAACCATCTACTTGCACTTCAATTGATACACCATGTCTGTTTGAGATGACTTGCTTGAGGAGAGTGGTAGGGGTGGCCAAACTACTGCTGTTTATAGGTCTGAGGTCATGTTTGATATCAAGTAACATGCTTTAAGGCACTGTAGGCGGCTGTCACACATTAACAACATTGAAATTTGAGGCTAAGCCTGCAGTAAGGAAGATACTTTATAGCAGTGCTAACAGCTGATGCCATTTTACTGTATTGCAGAGGAAATTCTGAGTTATTCTGAGGATACCACTTAAAGGAGGAAACAACAGCTGCCATGGTATTCTTCTATTGTGGACCTGACACTAAAAATGTTGAGAAGGATTTGCTTTACAGTCAGGGCAGCAAAACTAAAATATTAAAAGTGAGGCAGTTGCTAGTAAGTCTTTTGAAACACTTGGTCTAAGACAGCAGCAGAGTAATAAGGTTAAAGTCACCTGAAAATCATGTAGCACTAACATGAATATCATGTGGAAAATAAGTGACCAGCATGCGGGATTCACACGGCAACTGTGACCATCACGCAAGAATTACATAGTCATCACGTGACCATTACGTGAAGCTCACATAACTATTTCATGATAGGTCTGTGGGAATCACAAGGAGATCACATGATTTATGGAGATTATGTGGTGATCATGTTGGAATCATGGGTGCATGTCACTTGGAAAAATTCACATAAACACTGAGAAAACAAGAGCTAGTGATGCAGAGACAGCCATCTAGCTGCCCTTCAATCAAAGGTCATGTCTGTTTGAAAACACTTGCTTGAAGACAGCAGTAGATGCAGCCAGAGTATTGCCATTAATGGGCCTAAGGCCATATCTGTTGTCAGGCAAACTGCTTTAAGGCAGTGGAAGTGGCTGTCGCAAATTTGCAACACTGAAAATTTGAAGTTGAGTCTTCTGTGAGGAAGCTACTTTATAGCAGTGGCAACAGTTGCCACCATTTTGCTCTAAGTTGATTCCCTTGCATTTTAAAGGTATGTGATCTTATAATGGCAGTTTTGCATCTTTTTCCAGTTCTTTATCCTTCCTAATTCTTTATCTGTTTGCCACATAGAAACAGATGAAGGATTCTAAAGTAAGTGAGCATCAAGGTCAAGAAACAGAACTTGGTCCATGGACCAACCACACAGCCAGGTTGGAAGTTGAAAGCAGGACAGGGCATATTAAGGTGATAGTTCTCTTTCTATTCTATTTCTGACCAAAATGAACTTGCAACTCTTTTTTTGAGATGGGAAGCATGGAAGAGGAGAGATCAAAGGGGAAAAGTTTTTTTTTCCTTCTGCTTTTCTAGAAAATATGTCTTCCCTTTACATATTACACAGAAGCTACTCTTCTGTCAAGTCATACAAAAGTGAAGTTATATGATCACTGGACTTATCTTTTCTAGGTTAGTGTCCAAATTTGTGAGATGCTATGTCTCTCACCATGGCCCTACTCTCTGAATCCACCTCTCTCTGCCTCCAGAGAGGCCCAGACAACACTTTTATCCTCCTGTACTCTCCACTTGAATTCCCCTCCCCACAGAGACCAGTTCAAACTCTTTCATTCATATAAAGCTATTTCTATTTTATTTTAATTATTTTTTACATATGAAAATCTGTACATAAATAATGTATACAATTCAATGAGTTTGGAGATAAGTGCACACCCATGAAATTGTCACTAGGGTCAATATGCCATAAACCTCTCACCTCTAAAAGTTTCCTCCCACTCTATTATTTATTATTATTTTTGTGATAAGAACATTTAACAAAAGATCAACCCTCTTAACAAATATTCAAGTATATAATAATTGTTACAACACTTTGTTATACTACTTTCTTAATTATAGGCCCAATGTTATACAGTAGATCTCTAGGACTTATTCATCTTATATAACCAAAATTTTGAGCCTTCTGACTAATACTACTCTATTTCTTATTTCTATTTCCTTTTTTAAAATTCATGACTAAATTTATTTACATTTCCTAAACCAAGATTAATTGGGAATTGTAACAGAGATGGCATTAAAAGACTAAATATGACCTCTATGAGGATTGCACACACAGTCATTGTATTTCCACACTAACCATGCAGGCCCTCACCTGCAGCTAGACCCTTTTCATCCACCAAGCTGAGACATAGACTAGCACCAGGCTTCTGGTAGCTTCAACATTTTAAAAGACAAACGCGCAGAGGGCTTCCAAGGGAAAAGTTCTGGGAGTAAAAGGCCAGTCTAGGGATGGCAAGAGTTGAAAGGAGGCCAGAGGCCTGGACTCCTATTCTGGAAAGAGAAGGGAAAGGAGATACCCATGACCAGTTGTCCTGGAGCCACAGGAACTGGGGGATCATGGGACAAAAAATGAAGCCTCTGGCCAGGAGGTGCCTGGCTTCTTCTTGGCATCGCCATTAGGGAAACGGAGCCTTCTGTTTATGGCAACAGTGCCAGGTCTGGGGCAGAGGAAAGGTCTGCAAATCCAGAGCTGATCAGGAGGAATCTACTGCTGCTCACTGGTTTATGATGGCCTTCTGTGGTAGCTCCTGGGGGTGAAGTGCCTGGGTCTGGACTCTGATGGCAGTTGGGTATAAGTCCTATCTAAGGCATATGCCACGGATGGCCCCCTGAGTCAATTGCTACTTACAAAGTGATGATGAACATGAAAAGGTTCTAGCTGTTCTTTAATAATGAGCAAGAAGAATCCTGATAGGATTCATGATCAAGGATATTATATACAAAATCACAAGAGTCAATGTTCTGAGCAATAACCCAAGGACTGAGGAGCTTACAGACAGAATGAGAAAAATAAAAATTAGAGAAAGACAGGCAGAGCACTTTCCAAGTAGAAACCCTCACTTCCCCCGACCAAGCCAACCTAACCTGAATAATTACCAGTAAAGTGAGTAAGAGCCAGAAGGAGAAGTGCCGGTATGCCAAGCCAGACAACTATACTGGAAGTGGACCAGCGGTGAATTTGCCATAAATTCTACAGTGGAGTTGATCATACTGCTCCAAAGTGGTTTTCTCCTCTTCTTTATTATGGCGTTATGGTGAGATAAGGGTTTAACATTGGTAAAAATGGTGTATATAGGGGTGGTGGGCAGGAGGGAATTAAAGTCACGAACATCTACTTTGACCATTTGGGGCAAGTTTCTCCAAAGTCTAAAATAAATTCGTGATAAAGTAAGATTTGTGTTTGGGAAGGGCATCTAGGGTGCAGAATTGCTTCTTGCAACTGGTGGTTTGAAGCCCTAGCCAAGTCAGGTACAACCTAATTAAAACCCAGGGTAAAAGACATGGAGAGAAAAAAGGAACCACACTCAACCACACTGCCAAATACAGCAACACGGCCACATGTCCTGTGAAAGAATGAAAGCTATCTTAACACCCAGACTCAGCAGACAAGGCACAACATTCCAGTCTGTGTGGGCAGCTTCTCAGGCTCAAGCTCTGGCTCTGGTTTCAGCGCTGGAGTGCATTAGAGAACAAAACCATCTTGAAGAACACAGACAGTCCCATCTCAGTGTCACAAAAAGACACCCCTTTCAGAAAGTCTTTGGTACACCCTCAAGACCATCTCAAGAATGGATACCACCACTCAGCCCCTAATCTTGTTTGGTCAGCCTGACAAGGCCTAAGCCTCCTTCATTTACAGGAGCCCCAATCATTTATCTATATATCCTTCCTTCCTTTTTTTCCTCTTCCCATTACTACTTCATTTTTCCCTCCTTTTTTCCTTCTCCCCTTCTCTCACTCATCCTTCTTTCTGTCTATCCATCCAACTGAAAGACACAGGACCCTGGCCTCCACTAGAGCGCTGGCCACAGCCTGTGGCTATGTCTGTCTACCACCAGAGATCACTCACCTTCCCCAGAGTTTGTTAACACATCATTACTAAGCAACCATAGCTGTCATTTTGAAGCCAGATGTGCTGGTTTCCCATTCATGTGCCTTTGGAGGACTGGCTTTAATGGCTGGAAGCTGGGCTCCTAAAAAAATGCTAGGAATGGAGGATAAAGTCAATAGAGATTGGGAAGTGGAGATGGCATGCCCAACTTTCTCTCCTCAGATTCTTCCATATTCTAGATCTCTGAGTCACTGCAACTGCCACCCTTGCATCAGCAGCCATAGCCACTAGCCAAACCTATGCAGCTGCCACCACCACAGCTTTAGCCAAGTTGGGAGCCAGAGGTGGTTGTGACAGTTGAATATTCCAGGTACCTCTGTGACCCAATTCAATTTGGGCTGTGTGCAAATGGGATAATATGGGAAAAGGGGAAATTAAGATCTCTGTGTCCCACTGGAAGTGATGTTCATGTCAATGAAAATTCATTGGCCCTGAGACAGGTACCTTTCCTAGATATGGGAAGAAAAAAAATGGTGCCCTAGCAGCATACCACAGGTGTCCCTGCCTCTTCCATTGCATCCCAGGAAGCTTTTGAAAGTACTTTTCCTTTCAGGTCCCCCCTCCTCCACTCATTTCCTCAGCAACCCCACAAACCCACTCTCAGCCAGCAAAATGATCACTTTCCCTCTGGTGTCTGGATCACACTGTGGAGTTCACTACCTTTCAGGTTAGGTGTACCAGTTGCCAGGCACCTCTTTCCAGGGACATGGGTAATGATGCTGACAAAAAACTTCCATGAGCCTGGACTCTTTTTTTAGAAGTTGTTCACTGACAGATTCTTGCCTGCAGTGGCAGAGATGGCCAGGCTCCCTTTGACAAAGCAAGTAAGCCATATGGTGCTCTTCTTTCTCTCCCCGGCTTTTGTAGACTTAAGAATAGTGTTGGTGGAAGGTTGTTCTGAAATCCATAGTCTTCTGATGCCTTTTTCACTTCCTAGTCATGTATTTCTCCCAAAACAGGTTATGTAGAATGCAAAAAATCAACACCTGGGGCTCAAAGTTGAGTTCCAGAGAAAGGGGTGGGGTTACCCTGTATGAGATTTGTCAACTTGGTATGTTCCTTGCATTCTAGGTACCTTGCCTAGTACAGCATACTCATTGTGCAAAGTCTTTCTCAGACTTCTGTCTTGACAAGGATTTTTCCTCCTTCTGGAAAAAAAAAAGTTGAAGCCATAATGTTAGGATTTTTTGGTCAATGAAATAATTGAGGCCTGTGTGGAACCAGCTGACAGAGAGATCCCTTTGAACCCCTCTCAGAGTTGGCAAACAGAGTCCGATTGGAGCCACTTGTTCTTATCAAGGGGTCACTTGGACTTTCTTGGGGAGGGGTCTGGTGTGGCAATTGGCTGTAAATTTGGGGTGCAGTGTTTTGGGGTGTGAGCCAGGTTATTCTGGAAAGAAGACATGAGTCCAGTTGTACTAAGATGAAGACAATTAAATCCATACATAATCTATTGGGGATGGGATTAATTACACCCCCAAATAAATTCAATCAATTTGTTTTTTTTTTAAAGGCCATGTATGAGTGTGTTCATGTGGTATGCATATACTGTCTATATGTGGATAGCATAAAAATGGCTGGCTTTATATAAAGGAAACATCACTAGTTTAAATAAAAGCAATGTCCTATGGAATCATGAGTTCCTTTCCTAGCAACCAGGTCACACTTGGTTCACAATTTTCAGATAGGGTTTGTGTGAAAGTGCCTTACACCACAAAATATTGAATAGAAAGGCAGACTGTATATAAGGGGCAGGGAATTTGGGGAAGGTGACAACTATAACTGAAGAATTTCAGGAGAGTATGTCCAGGACCAAGTCTTGATTTTAGCTCAAGAGGGCAATTGGATACTTGTGGCTCTTTTTTGGTTTTGGGGGGTTTTGTTTGTTTGTTTGTTTGCTTGCTTGTTTTATTCCTTCCCTTATCCTCCCCCCAGTAAAGTAGTCTTCAAGTGGCACTCATAAATGGATGCCACCTGGACCGGAAATGGCCTGCAAGTCCCAGAAAGATGTCTAAAGAAAATCAGATCTGGTATTCTTCTACTACAGCAGTTGAGATCAGAGGTCGATGCAATTTTCTTGATGAGTTTCAGTTTTTCTGGTTGAGTGTGGATTGTTTTGCAGATAAAATCCCCTTGGTCATCATTCTAATTTGCTTCTCCCACCCATGCTCTCTCTGACAGACTTCTACAAGCTCCCACTTGGACTCACCTCATTTGACGGTTGTTTTTGAGAGTAGTGGCTAGACTTGCACAACAGCCAGGAACCCCAATAGCATGCAGAAGTGTTTTAGTAGAAAACATTCATTTGACAGTGCAAACTCCAAAGCTCATTCATGGGCTTTTAGGCCTGCTGGGATGGCAGATATTGGACCCCCAACATAGCTGAAACATAGCTATTAGCTCCATCTATAGTCAGCAGAAGTCCCAACCATCAGGAAACTGAGGTTTCTGGGAATCCTTAGACAACATTTTTTTCTTCTAGTAGAAGAGCAATATTTGCCACAACTCTCTCTTTGCCAAAGTGAAAGCCCCATTTCTCCAGAGGCCACCATGGCCAGACTCTTTTTTCAGAAGCTATATCTCACCACATTCGGCCAGAGAAAAAGGCTCTGCCCTTCTGTCTGCAGAAACTTTAGATAGATCTGTAAATTAAAAAGAAGAAGAAGAAGAAGAAGAAGAAGAAGAAGAAGAAGAAGAAGAAGAAGAAGAAGAAGAAGAAGAAGAAGAAGAAGAAGAGAGAAGGCCCAGGAAAAAAGACAGGTCAAGGTATTTTAGGATTAGATATAGCTATAGAGAGATTTATACTCTATAGGCATGAAGGTTTAGAAGCAGATGTTGATAGAGATACCACAATATTTGTGTATACAACAAATTAACAAATATCAGAATACATAGAATACTTACTCTCCAGTCAAATAGGCATTGGACATACTTGCATTAAATTAATGTGTCCACAATCTCTAACTTTGATGGTAATTGCAGGAGTGAGCTCATGTTTGTCATGACAATGGTGTTTTCGTTCAGGCCTCTGGAAGATCATCAAACACCTGATGCCCATGGTGCATCGGAGGCCCTGTAGGGCTTGGCAACAATCATTGAGGTAATATGTGCTGCCCACTGGACAGAGGGGAAATGGTCCTTTTGGGGTTCACAGTGACGGCTGCTTCTTCTTACCTTTCTCTTGCTCTAGAACCTGATGAGTAGTCCTTAATCCTCCTTTCTGTCACTCTGGGTCTGCATCCCAGGAAGAGGTCTGAATCAAGGTGGGGAGAATGATGCCTTTGTTCTTCTAGAGATGAAGCCCTGGTAATCTTTACAGCATGTCAAACAGAGTCTTCCCCACTGAGGAGTATTTCCAGTAGACCTGGAGGAGCCTCTTCCTGGGGGTGCTTATTTAGTAATGATTATGCCTTGCCCTGAAGCCTGATAGTAATTTTTCTAAGCACCAGGAAATTTCTGCAGAGAGTGCCCCAGTATGTGCAGGCTGAAGAATTGTCTGTTTCCATGTCTCTGTTTTGACCATGAGAACCTGTGGCCTTTTGCCACACCATTGCATGGGGCAGTCTTAAAAAGGCAGTTCTGTTGTTCCAGTGTCCACATTGTGTTCCTGGTTCTTTTTTTGATATGGGGGCCAGAGAGGACTGTGAATAGTTGAGAGACCCCCTCTTAGAGTTTGTCCTGTTGACAAGCGGTTTATAAGTGTCCAAGGAGTATGAGAGTCCTCTCTTCCCTGCACAGCCTGAATGTCCTGGACCAAGATGTCCCCAGTAATTAGCCCACATGGCTGACAGAGTGAAATCAAGGAGCAAAGAATGTGGAAGAAACAGGGGAGCTGCTGATACAGCAAATAATTGAAAGGTGTCAAGAAGATAAAAGGGAGGAAAGTGATGAGAGCTGCTGAGGCCAGTCAACAGGTTGCTTTGATCCAGTAGATACAGGTAGGCCTTGGGATCAGAGCCTTATGCCAAGGTACTGAGGGGTTCACTTTAGCTCTGCCTTTGGTACTAAATCTTCAGTTCTGAAACCAGATCTAGGACAGAAACAGGAAGACATGAACATCAGAGTAAGTAAGAGATCTCAGCTTTTTCTCCCACTGATCTTCTAGGCAGAGAAAATGTCTACTAAGCCTAATCTGAAGAGGGTTCTATTTATAGTTTTCACTTTGTCTTTTCAAATGAGGACCAATTTTAGGGCAACGGTGTACACCTGGCTAGTTCTACCACCCTCCTTCCTCCCAATTGGCCAACTTCCTTACCCCCTCTACACACCAGTGACCCTTACCTACCTATTCCAACACAAGTAGCCTATTCTCCCCTCCCACACACCTACCCTGGACAGTCTGTTTGCCTACAGCAGTCCTTTGGTCCACCAGTAAGCCCCTGCTCCTGGGACGTTGGCTGCTATCAAGACCATTGTGCAGCTGAGGTGGGGAAGCCAGAGACTCGGTCCTGGGGGCAAAGGTTTGGGTCATATGTTATTAGGACTGGCCAGCACATCAGAATGTGATACCCCATGTCCCTGCTGCCAGCCATGCTATCAGACACACTCCCTTTCCTCCAGGGGCCAGGAAGTCACAAGGCTGAGGAGACTGAGCTAGGCCTAGTTGTGAATGGTGTCAAAGGGAAAAACCTCAGAGGCCCCAAGAGTCGGCTGAGAGGCCTCCTTGACTTCGGGGTTCTTTATGTGTCAGTATAAAAGGGATACAGCCACGGCTTCCTCACTGTCCCAGCCGGTTTGGAGTGTTATGGACCTGTTCTATCTCAGTCACTCTCTAAAGTACTGAGTTCAAATAGGTTCCTGGCTGGGAATTTACAGTGTGTATGGGTGTGTATATGTGTGTGTGTGGATGTCTTTGTCTATGTCTAAATGTGTGTGAGACTGAGATATGGTAGTGTGATATCCAGGCTTGTGGAAGTATGTGAGTGGCCTTGTGTTGTGTCTGCTTAAACATTTCTATGAAAGTTCTATGTAATTTAGGTTTGTTTAATGTTGCGGGTACATTGTGCATCCACTTTGTGAGAGTAAAGCAAAGAAATGACCCTAATAAGATCCTCACCCCCCACAACGAGCCCAGATTAATCAGATGGAGCTTCATGAGCTGTCTCCCCACAACCATAGGGTTGCCCTAAGACTGCTCAGGCCAGCATCCAGGTCAGAATCAGAATCTCCTGTCCTCAGGAGATTGCTCACCATTGGGGACTAAGTGAGGCACAGACCTCCCGAGGCCACAGCATGTACCTGATCCCAGACAGCTGAGGAGGGGGCTAGCTGTGGTGTCTCTCAGATGTTTTCCTCGATAGCTGGTAAGGGACCTCTCATTATCTCAAAGGTGACCACAGACTTCACCTTCCCCTTTGACTTCACATATGGAATTTCTCTTCACCTTGTAAAAAAGTGTGGGAGGTGACCTGCATTTCAGTGAGTGGACATATCATGTGCGAATTCCAGAGAACTCAGCAGTGGGCCCCAGAGAACTCAGCAGTGGACCCAGAGTCTTTGTCACACCCAGCAGCCAGCAATTAATTCTAAGGCACCTTTCTCCTTCCCATATCCCCAATCTCATTTGAGATCTGAAAAGAATTGACCCAATGATCCATTGAGTTTTGTTTGTATTGGGGAAGGCCTCATATTCTGTACCATCCCTTAAGGAATCTGAATTGTTTCTGGGGAGCAATCATAACAGAGTTTTAGAGAGAGGGAATCACCTTGACAGGGCAGGAATATGAGAAAGTTGGCATCCGCCAGGGTCTCCGGGAGACTTTATTTAGCCTGAGGCCAACAGAACAAGTACCCTTTGTTCTCGACAAGGCTGAACTTTTCTGAACATATTGAGAAAGTGTCCAATGTGTCCCTCTGTCATCAGCATCCCAGCCTTCTTTTCACTTCCCTATTTCTCACTCTTCTATTCCAGCATGGAATATCCTGTCCCTCTTCCAGCTCCAGAGGAGCTGACATCTCAAGAAAAGTTCAATGTATCCTTTTGGAGTCCTTCTCATATTCAAGACACAGAAGCACGTGATGGACATGGTCTCAGGAAACACTGAGGCACGAGGACTGCCACTTCGTTTCAAATGGCCCTCAGGTGACTCCAATAGTTTCTGCTAGGTGGCTCTGTGACAAAATGGAAAATAATCCCAGCTAATCCAAACAATGTCACAATGTGTCCAGAAGTCTCTCATCAGAATATCAGACTAGGATTTGGCGCCTGGAACCTGCCGCGGTCAGTCCATTGGACTCAGTGAAACCTAGCGGGGACTCAGGGAAACCTAGGTGTTAATGGCTTAACACCTTTAAGAATATGACAGGGCCACTGTTTTCTACTCCAACATCCATCACCTACGTGAGCTGCTCAGCACCTGCTGCCTGGTGTGTCCCTTTCTCCCAAATGCTGAGCCCCTTTACACACATGTCATTCTGCCTCTACAGCCCTTATTCTCTGATCCACACCAATCTCGTATCTGAGGCTCTGAATTGGCTTTCATTTGATTGTTTGCTTGTCAGTGCCTTGCTCTCCTTTTCAAGTGCACGTGGGAGCAAAATCATAAGGCCCCTGTCCCTTGCAGTCTGACATAGTTCCCTCCCCTTGATGGGGACGGGGACATCTCGAAAGGGACAGTCACAAAATGTACTTGCGAGTTTAAGAATTCCTAAGTGGCACAGGCCTAATATTCAGGACAGGGCCAGAGACAGGCATAACTCCAGTGGCAGACCCCACCACCAGCACAAAGGAGACAGCTTATGGCATTTGTGCAAATAGAATATAGATAATACCATGATTAGGGAAGCCAAAGAGTTTAATGCATGGCAGTGGAGGCTAGCCTCTTAACATGCTGGCAGCTAATGGCTGACGCCCTGGCATAGGACAGGACAGGTGTCCTGAGCTGACCACTGAGGCCTATGGAGAGTAGAAATCCATTGTCTCTGATCCACCCTGGGCTGAAGCTGGGGACGAAGTGGTGAGATACACTCCTGGCTGCTCCGGGAGGTGTCAGCTGTTAATGGAGCCTCATATGGACACAGCAATTCTGGCCTGACATTTTTATTTCAAGACACACCAATGGCACACTCACAGTGAAATGAGGCCACTGCCCACAACCTGCTCAGGGCTGTTATCACTACTCAGCAGCCAGCATGAGGTAGATATGGAGCAACCATGTCTCAGAGAAGGCCCAGGACAAGAGATAGCCTTGTTATGTCGAATGCCCTGGGCGCTAGGCCTCGAAATGGCCTGGAATTGAGAGATATGGGAGTCACCGCCCTGTCGCAACCCCGGTAATAGCACCTCTGTAAACCCCTAAAGGTCTGCAAGGCAGCGGTCAAGGGTGCTTCCAGTCTTACCCCTACCCTGAGCTTCTGTGTCACCAATATTCATCCTCTTGCCCCAGGCCTCTTGAGTGATTTGGAAGTTAACATGAGCCACTTGTTCCTCTTTTCTGCTACCGCCTGGAGCTTCTCTTAGTCTGGCTCTATATTTTCTAGACTCTTCTGTAAACTACTCACTCCCAGGCCTAGGGCACTCAGAAATCCCAGAGGGAAGCTCTGGGTAGGAAGGGGCTACTGGATAGGGCTTCTGCCTCTATGGGTGCCATGATTGGCAGAAGCAAGTTGCCCAATCAACACTCCATGGAGTCAGGACTGCCTGTCAATTAATCACGGCTGTTGTCAATCGAATTGATTAGGATCAGGCCTGAGGTTCTCTCCTTTTTTTCTCCACCATATCTTCCCATGACTCAGCAACACCATTCTTTTTCGAGACTCCTCATTCCATATTCTTCTAACCTCAGGATCCAAATCCGTGCCCAGTGTCCTTCCACCTTCTTTGGCTTCCAGGCAGCCCTTTCCCTTCTTACTCCACATATCTGTACTTCTTTGCTGCCATTTCTACCTCCCTACCTCCTCCCATTTGACCACCTTCCTTACCCCTCTACACACCAGTGATCCTTACCTACCTCTTCCAACACAGGCAGCACTTTCTCCCCTCCCACACACTCACCCTGGACAGTCAATTTGGAAACAGCAGGCCTTTAGTACACCAGCAAGCACCCTGCTCCTGGGACTTTGGCTGCTGTCAAGCCCACTGCCCAGCCTGACTGGGTCAGCCAGAGACTGGGTTCTTGGGGCAGAAGTTTGGGGCATATGTTATTAGTCTTGGTGAGCACCTCAGAATGCAATACCCCATGTGTCTGTTGCCAGCCATGCTTTCAGACACACCACCTTTCCTCTTGAGGCCAGGAAATCAAAGGGATGAGGAGACTGAGCTAGACCCAGACCCTTAAGTGCCAGGCTCAGAGGCCTATGACCTCATGGCTCTTCATGTGTCTGTACCAAAGGGATACAACCACAGCTTCCCTTACTGCCCCAGCCAGCTTTGGGTGTGGTGGACCTGTTCTATATCCCTCACTCTCTAAATTACTGGGATCAAATAGGTTTCTGGCTGAGAGTTTACATTGTCCCTGTGTGTGTGTGCGTGTGTGTGTGGATGTGTTTGTCTGTGTCTAAATGTGTATGAGGTAGAGGTGGTTGTGTGATATCCAGGCTTGTAGAAATATGTGAATGGCCTCATATTGTGCTTGCTTGAACATTTCTATGAGAGTTCTATGAAATGCACATTTGTTTAATGTTGTGGGTGCATGGTGCATCCACTTTGTGTGAGTAAAATAAAGAACTACAGCAGATAAGATCCCAACCCCCCACATTCCCGAGCCCAGATTAATTAGATGGAACTTCATGAGCTGTCTTCCCACAACCCTGGGTTGCCCGCAGTCTGCTTAGTCCAGCGTCCCGATCATGACTAAAATCTCCTGTCCTCAGGAGGTGGCTGACACTCTCACCATCAGGACCAATGGAAGCCCAGTCCTCCTCAGGCCACAGCTCAGCCCAGGGACCAGACTGCTGAGGAGGGGACTGGCTGTGGTGTCTCTTAGATATTTTCCTTGGTAGTGAGTAGGGGACCTCTCATTAGCTCCAAGATTACTTCGAACTTCACCTTCCCTTTCTACCTCATGTATGGAATTTCTCATCAACTTGTAAAAGGATATGAGAAGAGATCCACATTTCCAGTGGCCAGACATATCATGTGTGAATTCCAAGGAACTCAGCAGTGGACCCAGAGTCCTTGCCACACCCAGCAGCCAGCAACTGATTCTCAGGCACCTTTCTTTCTCATTTGATGTCTGAAAAGAATTTATCAATGATCCATTGAGTTTTGTTTGTCTCAGTATAGGAAAGCCTCACATCCTATACCATAACTTAAGGAATCCAGATTGTTTCTGGGAAGCAATCATGATAGAGTTTCTGACAGAGGTAATCACCTTGACAGGGCAGGAATATGAGAAAATTGGCATCCACCAGAGTCTCCTGGAGACTTATTTAGCCCAAGGCCAACAGAACAAATGGCTCCCCGTATCCTTTGTTCTTGACAAGATTGTTCATTGTTCTCCAAGGTTGAACTTTTCTAAACATATTGAGAAAGCATCCCACGTGTCCCTCTGTCATCAGCGTCCCAGCTTTCTTTTTCATTTCTCTATTTCTCACTCCCCTATTCCAGCATGCATTACCCTGTCCCTCTTCCAGCTTTGGAGAAGATGACTTCTCGGGAAGAGTCAAGCGCATCCTTTTGGAGTCCTTCTTGTTTTCAAAACACAGGAGCAACATGATGGACATGGTCTCAGAAACCACTGAGGCGCCGGGACTGCCGCTTCGTTTCAAATGGCCCTCAGGTGACTCCAATAGTCTCTGCTAGGCGGCTCTGTGACAGAATGGAAAAAGATCCCACCCAGCTCATCCAAACAACATCACAGTGTGTCCAGAAGTCTGTCATGAGGAGAATACCAGACTAGGCTACACCTTGAACTTGCCACAGTCTGTCCATTGGACTCAATGAAACCTAGCAGGGCTACGTGGCTTACAAACATGACAGAGCCACTGCCTTCTACTCCAACATCTGTCACCTGATGGGCTGCTCAGCACCCGCTGCCTGGTATGTCCCTTTCTCCCAAATGCTAAGCCCCTTTACACACATGTCATTCTGCCTCTACAGCCCTTATTCTCTGATCCACACCGATCTCGTATCTGAGGCTCTGAATTGGCTTTGGTTTGTTTGTTTGTCGGTGTCTGGCTCTCCTTTTCAAGTGCACATGGGAGCAAAATCATAAGGGCCCTGTCCCTTGTGGTCTGACAATGTTCCATTTCCTTGATGGGGCAGGGGACTGCTCGAAAGGGCCAGTCATAAAATGTACAGCAGACTTTAAGAAGTCGTAAGTGGCACAGGCTTGAGATCCAGTCAGAACACAGCTCCGAAATTCCCAGGGCTGTCCAGAAACCTCCCATCTCTGGCCTAAACACCTGACCCTGCTACTGGCCCAAAGAAGACAGCGTATGGAATTTGTGCAAATACAATGCAGACGCGACCATTATTAGGGAGACCAAAGAGTTTAATGTGTGGCACTGGAGGCTGGCCTCTCAACATGACAGCAGCTAATGGCTGACCTTTTGGCAACAGACAGGACAGGCATCCTGAGCCTTGCTTCTCCTGGGGACTCCAGGACCACTGAGGCCTGTGGAAAGTAGAAAGCCAGTACCTCTTATCCTCCCTGGGCTGAAGTTAGGCAGAGGTGGTGAGATACACTCGTGGTCACTCCAGGAGGGACCAGCTATTAATAAAGCCTCATATGTACGCAGAAGTCCTGTCGTGACATTTTCAGTTCAGGACGCACCAATGGCATACTCACATTGAAATGAGACCACTGCCCACGGCCCGCTCAAGGCTGTTATCGCCACCCACCAGCCAGCATGGCAGTAGGTATGAAGTAATCATGTCTCAGAGAAGGTCCAGGGCAAGAGATGGCCTTGTTATGTCGAATGCCCTGGGCACCAAGCCTGGAAAGGGCCTGGAATTGGGAGGGCATTTAGAGCCTGGCTGACAGGCCTCCTGGACTTTGGGGATCTTCATCATGAAGAGGAATACCCCACTTAATTGGACAACATTTCTAATCAGTTCTTTTTTCTGCTTCTGTAAACATGCTTGCTGCAGGGCCAGAAATCTCGGGGTCAACTGAGAACTCATCCTCCCCTAAAGATGCATTGCTTTAGTGCTTGTTAGATGGAATCCTATGATCTGTAACTGCCCGTAGCCCATAACAATTTCAGGGGTCTGTAAATCAACCCATGCCAACTGTAACAAGACAGGTATAAAAATGAAATTGCCCCTAAGCTCTGCACCCAGATTTTCAGAGCACTAGCTCTTCTGGGCCCGCCGGCATAATAAAATTGAGTTACTCCAAACCTCCAGGTTCTGCTTGATTTCTCTCTAGTCTGAGTTTTTGCAACGTTTCTGCAACATTTCTGGAGGCCCCAGTGAGACTTACAACCACCCTGGCCTTTGAGCTGCCAGACCGGTTACTCAGCCGGGCCAGAGGGAGGGGCTCCGAAACGAATGAGGGGGTGTGCCACCTTACCAGTATTTCAGATTCTCTTTCAAAACGGCACTCAGACTCCTGGAATGTCTGAGCCTCCAATCAGACTCATAGGAGGTACGGACCAACTGATCAGGAACAGCCACAGGTTAAGGTAAGGTCTCGGCATCAGCCCCCAGTCAGGTCTTGTCTCCAGACGAAAGAGGAGCTTGATCACCTCCTCATCTTCAGTTTGAAGACACAGGTCAGGGTCTTCCCAGAGTGGGGAGACATCGGGGTCTTCAAAGGAGGGAAGACATAGGTAAGGGTCTTCCAAGGAGGGGAGCAACATTTTAACATGGTGTATGATTGTGTAAATGAGCGACTTGACCGGTCTGCCGGTCAGGTACAAGTTTGTAGCTCCACAGCTGGGCACCCTTAAGGTCCTCTAAAGGCTATGGAGTTAGTTTGAGTTCACTCTACGGGTCCGTGGTGAACACATACGGTCTAGGGCGGCATCGGACTAGTGTCCGATCATAAGTCACACAAAGCTGAGTCCGCTCCGGCTAGCGTCACCTAAGCTCCCCATGATGGGACATGGTCAGATGAGCATATGAATGGTCTCTTCTTTAGAGGGGGCACCCACACTTGTTTATCTTTGTATCACCATCATAGGGTGGGAAGAGTTGGGTCAACACTAAGAAAGGGGGAAACCCCATCACCCTCTGGATGGCAACCAAACACCCTCTACAAGTTAGCAAACATGTTAAGGAAAGGGAGTAGGCTGTACAAAAGAGAGTGAATGCTGAGCAGCTGAGACGTGGCTTGATCATGAAGCGAGAGTTGAGCCCCTATCTGTGGTTCCATGGTGACCTCATACGGCTTAAGGTGGTGTCATTGGATCTCCATGAGGAGTCTACTCCAGTGATTTGGGTCAGGGGTTTATACCGACCCACCAGTGCTAAGAGGCACCTGAAATAACTCCATGAGGGGTGTGGCAAGAGATGAGTGAAGTGAGTACCGTCCCCTCCAAATATTCCTCGACCCTATTTCCTATCCTCTGTGTGGCATAATTGTTGTCTGTTGCAGGAGGCATGCAGGGGGAGTTCTTTTAAGTCAATTGTCTTAAGTTTTATGTTAAAAATTTTTAAGAAAGATTTCTCAGAGGATTATGGGGTCAAGCTAATCCCAGGAAAACTTTGTACTCTTTGTGAGCTTGAATGGCCTGCCTTCAGGGTAGGATGGCCTTCAGAAGGGACCTTAGACCTCCCCACAGTTAGAGCTGTGTACCAGGTAGTGACAGGGACCCCTGGACACCCAGACCAGTTTCCATATATAGATTCATGGCCACAAATTGCCACTGTAGTGCCTCCTTGGGTCTGGTTCTGCACAAATAGGCAGGGAGAGATTACGGTACTTGTGGCTGGAACAGCTCAAGGAAAGAACAAGAGCCAGCAAAAATCATTGACCAAGGGGACACTAAGGAGGAACCTGCCTTCCTACCACTGTACATCTCAACAGCTCTGCCAGCGCCTACACAGCCACTCTACCCCCAGTTGCAAGATAGCCCTACCCCATCGGTGCCTTCACCACCCCAACAGCCTGAGAAGCCACCAAGCCCGAGTCCACGGCATCTTTGCTCAGCCACGCAACCAGCCCAGCAGTCTATGGCCCTTCATATGCCCCTCTGAGAAACGTGAGGCCCTTTAGAGATGGGAGAAGATGGCACACTCCAGCTGGGCCATCCTGTCCTCTACTATCAGCCATTCACCACAACCGACCTCCTCAACTAGAAGCAGTATACCCCGTCCTATTTGGAGAAACCCCAGGTGATGATTGACCTGCTCAAGTCCTTGTTCCAAACTCATCAGCCTACTTGGGATGACTGCCACCAACTCCTCCTAACTCTCTTGAACACTGAAGAACGACACCGGATTCTGTCAGAAGTGCGAGGATGGTTCCAAGGACAAGCACCAGATGGTGTGTTAGACCCTGCAATATGGGCCTCATAGGCTGTGCCTAACACTAGGCCCAATTGGGACTTCAACATTCCAGACAGAAGAGAGTCTCTCAACTGGCAGGACATACTGAAGGGGATAAAAGCTGGGGCTAAAAAGCCAACAAACACGTCAAAAACGGCGGAAGTACTCCAGAAGCCAGAGGAGTCACCCACAGAGTTCTATGAGGGACTGTGTGAGGGGTTCGGAATGTATACCCCTTTTGACTCTGAAGTGAAAGAAAACCAACATATGGTCAATGTGGCATTTATGGCTCAATCTTACATTGACATCTGCCACAAACTTCAGAAATTAGAGGGCTTTGCTGGGATGAACAACAGTCAGCTACTGGAGGTTGCAAACAAGGTGTTTGTGAACTACAACTGGGAGGCCCAAAAGATAGCTGATAAGTGGATGAAACAAAAGGTGTCTCTGCTGGCAGCAGCATTAGGGGCTTGGCCGAAGGACAGTCAGACTAGGGGTGACCAGGCTCCCTGATCCTAGACCCCTAAGAGCCCACAGTCGCAAAAGAGCAGGGGACCAATCAATGACTTTTATGGTGGACACTGGAGCTGAATACTCTGTAGTAACCATGCCTGTGGCTTCCCTCACGGACTGGACAACAACTATTGTTAGGACCACAGGAGATCGAGTCGCCCACTCGTTCTGTAAAGCTCGTTCATATCAGCTAGGGGGCCACCTAGTAACTCAGGAGTTCCTGGACCTACCAGAGTGCCCCATTTCCCTTCTGAGTAGAGACTTATTAACAAAACTAGGAACACAAATCACTTTGACCCCAGGAAGCCCACCAGTCTCACACTGAAGAGCCAGCCTGCTCTAATGATAGCTGTGACTGTGCCCAGTGAGGATGAATGGCGCCTCTATTCTCCAGAGAGAGAACAAACATATCCAACCAGCCCGTTAGAAGAGTTTCCTACTGTCTGGGCAGAGAAAGAGGCCCCAGGTATAACCAAAAATCACATCCCCATTGTGGTAGACCTGAGACCAGGAGCCACTCCTGTTACACAAAGGCAATATCCAGCGCTGCAGGAAGCATGCCTAGGAATTCAGGGCCATATCCAGCGTTTGTGCAACACTAGAATTCTAGTTGAGTGTAAGTTACCTTGGAATACTCCACTCTTACCGGTTAAGAAGCCGGGAGGGAACAACTACCACCCTGTCCAGGACCTCCGCACAGCAGTCACCATCCATCCAGTGGTCCCAAACCCATACACCCTCCTGAGTCTCTTACCTGCCCCCACAAGCTACCCGCACTTGCCTAGATCTCAAGGATGCCTTCTTCTGCCTCCAGTTATCACCAGCCGGCCAGCCTTTGTTCACCTTTGAGTGGAAAGACCCACACACTGGGAGAAAGACACAACTGACCTGGACTAGATTGCTACGGGGATTTAAAAATTCATCCACCCTGGTTAGCAAAGCACTGGCCACAGAGCTTACTGCCTTCCCCAGGAGACTTTAAACTGCACCCTGCTCCAATATGTAGATGACCTGTTGCTGGCTAGCCTGACCCAAGGAGACTGCTGGAAAGGTACTAGAGCCTTGCTGCACTGCTCTCTTCCATGGGATACAAAGCTCGAATCATGAATAAGGCTCAGATCTGTAAACAGGATGTCAAATACCTTGGGTTCATCATCTCAGAAGGACATCAGGCACTTGGATATGAGAGGATATTAGCCATTTGTTCAATACCTTGACCAAACACTAAGAAAGTGGTCCGTGAATTCCTGGGGGCAGCCAGATTCTGTGGGATCTGGATACCAGGTTTCTCTGAAATTGCTAGGCCACTGTTTGAGCCCACAACTGGGTCTGGTAAAGACCCCCTGAAATGGGCCTCCAACAAAGAAAAGGCCTTCAGAGAAACAGAGACTCTTAACCAGTGCCCCAGCATTAGGACTACTGGACATGACACAGGACTTTAATCTCATCATACATGAGAAAAATCACATTGCACTGGGGGTCCTCACACAGTCGGGCCATGGCAGCGCCCGATTACATATCTGTCCAAACAGCTCGATCCAGTGGCTGCGGGATGGCTGCCATGCCTCCGGGCCTTAGCTGCCACAGTAGTCCTAGTTAGAGAAGCAGAGAAGTTTACACTGGCACAAAATATAAATGTAAAGGTCCCCATGCTGTAACTGCATTAATGAATAATATAGGACATAAGTGGTGACCAATGCTAAAATAACTCATTATCAGGGACTGCTTTGCGAAAATCCATGAGTCTGCCTCAAGACTGTGTGAACATTGAACCCTGCTACGTTTCTGCCCACTGAGTAGGGACCTCTCAACCATGATTGTGATGAAGTCTATTCAAGCAGGCCAGACCTGACAGATGTTCCTCTTCAGAACCCAGAACTAGTATTGTTCACCAATGGGAACAGCTTTATCCATGAAAGACAACACAAAACCAGCTACACAATAACAACTACTGATGAAGTAAATAGAGCCAAGGCTCTGCCACAGGGCTGATCAGCACAGTGGGCCAAACTATGGGCACTCATTCAGGCTCTGCAGTAGGCTGAAGGGAAACGGGCCAATATCTGCATTGACTCAAGGTATGCCTTTGCTCCCTTGCACATATGGGGCCATTTATAAAGAAAGAGGATTACTGATGGCAGGAGGAAAAGCAATCGAAAACAAGGAGGAAATTCTCCAGCTGTTAGAGGCAGTCTGGAAGCCCTCTCGAGTGGCAGTCATCCTGTGCAAGGGCCACCAGAGAGAAACTGACCCTGTCAGTAGGGGAAACCAACTAGCAGATCAGGCAGCTAAGGAAGCTACCAACCAACCGAATGCCACAATAGGTCCTGAGCCAGTCTCCAAGGTTCTCCTGGCACCAGAATTGCTTCTATTCCCAAAATACACTAAGGAAGAACAATGGGCTTTAAGTGAAGGGGGAACTAAAAAGAAGGAAGGTTGTGGGAGCTTTGAGATCAAAGACTCTTTAATCCTGCTGCACTGGCAGCCCAAGTATTAAAACAGCACCATGAGTTGACTTACCTAGGGAAGACTACTTTAGAAAGTCTTTTAAATCACTACTATTTCATACCCAAGCTCCAAATCTTATGCACCCAGATTAATGCTAGGTGTGTGGCTTATGCACGAAACAAAGCTGGCCAAAGGCCAAGGCCTAATCCAGGGGTGCAAACGATTGGAACTATGCCATTTGAAGACCTAGAAGTAGATTTTACTGAGTTCAAGCCCTGCTGGGGCCACAGGTACCTCCTTGTGTTAGCTTGCACCTACTCCAGATGGGCTGAAGCTTTTCCTACACACACTGAATAGGCAAGAGAAATAGCCATGGCCTTATTGAGGGAAATTGTTCTAAGATATGATCTACCCCTTTCTATAGGATCTGACAGCAGACCTGCCTTTGTGTCTGAAATAGTCCAGACTCTGTTTAAAGCTCCAGGAATCAAATAGAAGCTCCACACAGTCTACAGGCCACAAAGTTCAGGGAAAGTTGAACACATGAACTGGACTCTCAAAACCATTCTAGCTAAGCTTTGTCAGGAAACCCAATTACCTTGGACTGACTTGCTGCCTTTGGCTCTACTCCACACAAAGTGCACCCCAAGGCTTTCAGACTACTCCCCTTTTGAAATCATTTGAAGGAGTCCTCCACCAGTGATAGGAAATTGAAAGGAGACCCTCAATTAATGGCTGACCTAGAGATGTCTCAACACCTTCAGGCCTTAGGGAGGAATCTCTGCCATATCACTTAGGAAATTTTAGAAAGAGCCCCTATCTCCTTAGGGAATTGGGTCCACCGCAGTCAGCCAGGAGATTAAGTATGGGTTAAAGGTCGGCTGGAGTGGCCCTCACACTGTTATCTTAGCAACTCCCACTGCTGTTAAAGTTGCAGGTATTACCCACCAAACCCAGGTAAAAAGAGTGACACCCCCGGAAATACAGGAGACTTGGACTGCAGAGCCTCTTCCTGATCAGCCACTCCAAGTCACATTCTAGAGATAACAGAAGTCCACTTGAGATCTTCAGCCCTGTTCTGGCCACCCCTGGACACTGGCCAGTGTATGCACAGCAGAAGCTTGAGAATCGACCATCCGGACTGTCCAGATGTGTTGTTATCCTCCCAAAGCCCTAACCCTCTTTAGAATATTTATCCTGCTGCTTGCTTGAGGTTTGGCCTCAGTAGCGCCCTCCAATTGGACTCTGAGTCAAAGAATTATTTTAGCCCTAACCTATCTAGCCTACATAGGGATCCTCTCAATTCTTACATGTTTAGACTAAACTCCTTTTTGTTACGTTTTTACAGTTCTAGAAACTTCGTCTAGTCATTATTGGTCATTTTTGTTAATTCAAGTAGTATGGCACCTCTAAAGATTCTTTCTTTTCCTTCTCCTCCTACTCAGCCACATGTGTGGCGCCAGTCTCCCTGCTTCCTCTTCCCTTTGTACCCATTGCATACAAAGGTACAGGGTAGGGTCCAATGTTGCCACTGGCTCACTTCCATAACTGACCTACCCAAAAAGTGTGCCCTAAATGCCACACTCTGCACTCATTGGGGATTCCAATATTGGATGGGGTACATAAAGGTTAGATCTGAGAGTGGCCAATCCTGCCAAAAGCCTGAGAAATTAGGGGAAACTTGGGCATGTTGGCGATGGACCTCAAGTGGGGGAAAGGTCCATAATCACACAGAGGGCCCAGCAGTCAGAAAAATTGTCCAATGGCTGCATAATTCAACCACACCTAAGCCTACACTGTCTCCTAGGCCCCAAACCCCACCAATGTATGATCAGCTAAAGGCTGCCTTGGGCCAAAACCTGGAGAAGAACCTCTTTATTGACCTAGCTCTGAGGATAACCCATAAACTTGGTGTTACTAAATGCTGGGTTTGTGGAGGAGCACTCATGAGTGAATATTGGCCTTGAAAGGGAACTAGCCTAGATGCCTTTTACCTCCTCCAGTAGAACCACACGGTAGCTCAACATGAAGAGGATCGACCCAAGAGTTGGGTCCTCTCCTCTGAAGTAGTAGGAGAAGAATGTCTTGGCCAGATAGACCCAAGATATACTCAGTGGGTTGGGGAAACTCCAAAGAATGCTATTTTTAAATCACACAGGTTTAAACTAGTGACCCAAAGCTCCTTCCTGGTATTGGGCCACTAACAGCACTATAACTAACTCCTCCTTGTGCCATTCTGTCAACCAAAGCTCTATTGTCACAAACCGTATTATTAAGTAGGGCATGGTCCCTAACCCCTTCCGTGCCATCCCAGCTATTTGTGCATTCTGGGAAACCCTCAACTCCACTGGCACTGGGAGTTGAAAAGCACCAGATGGTCTTTCTGGATCTGTGGAAAGAGGATTTACACCCAACTCCCAACAAACTGGAAGGGAATTTGCACAATGGGGATCATCCAACCTGGCTTCTTCCTCCTACTAGACCAAGGAGGAAATGAGCTAAGTGTTCCCTTATATCAAGACTTAAAAGTCAGAACTAAGAGGTCACTTGGAATTGATGTAGGGGGACAACAAAAGTGGAGAGAGGATGAATGGCCACCCTACCGTATTATCCAATACCATGGCCCCCCAACTTGGTCACAAGATGGAAGCTGGGGTTACCAGACTCCCATATACATGCTTAATTGAATTATCAGGTTACAGGCCATACTAGATATCATTACAAACCAGATGGCCTTGGCCCTGGAACTCCTGGCCACACAACAGTCTCAAATGTGTGCGGCAATATATTAAAACTGGCTAGCTTTAGGTTACTTGCTAGCAGAAGAAGGAGGGGTATGCAGAAAGTTTAACCGATCCGATTGTTATCTCCAAATAGATGACAATGGCCAGGCTGTAACTGATATAGCTACTAATATAGAAAAATAGCTCATGTACCTATCCAGAGTTGGAAAGGGTAGGACCCTAATAGCCTCTTTAGAGGCTGGTTCTCTGCTTTTGGAGGCTTTAAAACCTTAGAGCAGTACTCCTCCTACTCGGGACCTGCCTCCTTCTCCCTTGCCTAATGCCTCTTATTGTTCAGTCAACTACATCCCTTATAGAGGCTATGGTAGAGAGAAAGACTACAGCAAAGGCCCTTATGCTGTGAAAGTACCAGTGCCTAGCACAGGAAAATCAAGACGCTGATGCCCTTTAAAAAAATGTTTTAAGGGCATCAAAAGGGGGGAATGAAGAGGAATTTTCCACTTAATTGGCCAACATTTCTAATCAGTTCTTTTTTCTGCTTCTGTAAACATTCTTATTGCAAGGTCAGAGATCTCGGGGTCAACTGAGGACTCATCCTTCCCTAAAGATGTATTGCTTTAGTGCTTGTTAAAAAAGATGTATTGCTTTAGTACTTGATAGATAGAAAATCCTATGATCTGTAACTGCCCATAGCCCATAGCAATTTCAGGGGTCTGTAAATTAACCCGTGTTGACTGTAACAACACAAGTATAAAAATGCAATTGCCCCTAAGCTCTGCACCCAGATTTTCAGAGCACTAGCTCTTCTGGGACTGCTGGTGTAATGAATTTGAGTCCTTCCAAACCTCTGAGTGCTGCTTGATTTCTTGCTGGTCTTAAGTTTTTGCAACTTTTCTGCAACAATCTGTCTGTTTCAAAGGGATACAACCATAGCTTGCCTCATTGCCCTAGCTGTCTGGCTTTGGTGTGGTGGACCTGTTCTATCTCCCTCGCTCTCTAAAGTACTGAGTTCAAATAGGTTTCTTGCTGGGAGTTTAGTGTCCATGTGTGTGTGTGTGTGTGTGTGTGTGTGTGTGTGTGTGTGTCTAAACGTGTGTGAGATAGAGATGTGGTCCTATGATATCCAGGCTTGTAGAAGTATGTGAGTGACCTCATGTTGTGCCTGCTTGAACATTTCTATGAGAGTTCTATGAAATTCACCTTTGTTTAATATCGTGGGCACAATGTGCATCCATTTTGTGTGAGTAAAATAAAGAAATGCACCAGATAAGATCCCAACTCCACATACACTCGAGCTCAGATTCATTAGAAGGAGCTTCATGAGCTGTCTCTCCACAACCATCGGGTTGCCCACAGCCTGCTCAGGCCAGCAACCAGATCAGAAACAGAATCTCTTATCCTCAGGAGGTGGCTGACACTCTCGCCATTGGGGAACAAGGGAGGCCCAGTCCTCCTCAGGCCACAGCTCAGCCCAGGGACCAGACTGTTGAGGAGGGGACTGGCTGTGGTGTCTCTCAGATGTTTTCCTTGATAGTTAGTAAGGGACCTCTCATTAGCTCCAAGGTTACCTCGGACTTCACCTTTTCTTTCTACTTCACATATAGAATTTCCCATCACTTTGTAAAAGGGTGTGCAAGGTGACCCACATTTCCAGTGGGTGGACATATCATGCATGAATTCCAGAGACCTCAGCAGTGGGCTCAGAGTCCTTGCCACACACAGAGACCAGCAATTGATTCTCTGGCACCTTTCTCCCTCCCCTACCCCCATTCTTATTTGATGTCTGAAAAAAATTGACCCAATGATCCATTGAGCATTGTTTGCTTCAAGGAAGGCCTCACATCCTGTACCATCCCTTAAGGAATCCAGATTGTTTCTGGGGAGCAATCATGATAGAGTTTCAGACAGAGGTAATCACCTCGACAGGGCAGAAATATGAGAAAGTTGGCATCCACCAGGGTCTCTGGGAGACCTTATTTAGCCCGAGGCCAACAGAACAAATGACTCCCTGTATCCTTTGTTCTTGACAAGATTATTCATTGTTCTCCGAGGTTGAACTTTTCTAAACATATTGAGAAAGCATCCCGCATGTCCCTATCAGCAGCGTGACAGCCTTCTTTCCATTTTCCTATTTCTCACTCCCCTATTCCAGCATGCATTACCCTGTCCCTCTTCCAGCTTTGGAGAAGATGACTTCTTGGGAAGAGTCAAGAGCATCCTTTTGGAGTCCTTCTCATTTTCAAAACACAGAAGCAACGTGATGGACATGGTCTCAGAAAACACTGAGGCACCGGGACTGCCGCTTCGTTTCAAATGGCCCTCAGGTGACTCCAATAGTCTCTGCTAGGCGGCTCTGTGACAGGATGGAAAAAGATCCCAGCTAATCCAAACAACATCACAGTGTGTCCAGAAGTCTGTCGTCAGGAGAATACCAGACTAGAGTTTGATGCCTCCAAACCTGCCGCGGTCAGTCCACTGGACTCAGTGAAACCTAGCGGGGCTACGTGGTCTACCAACGTGTCAGGGGAGCTGTGTTTTACTCCAACATCTGTCACTGTGTGGGATGCTCAGCCCCACTGCCTGGTGTGTCCCTTTCTCCAAATGCTGAGCCCCTTTACACACATATTCTCTCTCTACTGCCCTTAGTCTCTGATCCACACCTGTTTCATATCTGAGGCTCTGACTTGGCTTTGGCTTGTTTGTTAGTTTGCTTGTCAGTATCTTGCTCCCTTTTTCAAGTGCACATAGGAGTGAAATCATAAGGCCCCTGTCCCTTGTGGTTTGACATAGTTCCCTTCCCTTGATGAGGAGAAGGACTGCTCGAAAGAGCCAGTCACAAAATGTACGGCAGAGTTTAGGAACTCCTAAGTGACATAGGCCTGAGATCCAGGTGGAATGTAGCTCCAAAATTCCCAGGGCTATCCAGAGACCTCCTGTCTCCAGCCTAAACACTGGTTGCTGACCCAGCTACCAGCCCAAAGGAGACAGTTTATGGCATTTGAGCAAATAGAATGCAGATGAGACCATGATTAGGGAGGCCAAAGAGTTTAATGCATGGCAGTGGATGCTGGCCTCTTAACATGCCAGCAGCTAATGGCTGACACCCTGGCATCAGACAGTGCAGGCGTCCTGAGCCTTGCTTCTCCTGGAGACTCCAGGACCACTGAGGCCTGTTGAGAGTAGAAAGACAGTCCCTGTGGTCCACCCTAGGTTGGCTGGGCATGAGGTGGTGAGACACATCGTGGCCACTCCAGGAGGGGTCAGCTATTGATAGAGCCTCATATAGACGCAGCAGACCTGGCCTGACATTTTCAGTTCAGGACACACCAATGGCACACTCACAGTGAAATGAAATTAGCCAGCATGGCAGTAGGTATGAAGTAACCACATCTCAGAGAAGGCCCAGGACAAGAGCTGCCCCTGCTATGTCGAACACCCTGGGTGCCATGCCTGGAAAGGACCTGGAATTGGAGGTCTGGTAGTCATCACCCTGCTCCCACCCTGGGAAATGGCACCTGCGTAAACTTCTAAAGGTCTGCGGGGCAGCGGGCAAGGGTGTTTCCATTCTCACCCCTTTCCTGAGCTTCCGGGTTACTGATATTCACACTCTTGCACCAGGCCTCTTGAGTGATTCAGAAGTGAATATGAGCCACTTGTTCTTCCCTCCCGCTGCCCTGCCCCTGGAGCTTCTTCTCTGTCCTCCCTGTCCTCTGGCTCTGTCCTCCCTAGACTCTTCTGTAAACCAGTCACTGCCAGGCCTAGGGCAGTTGGAAATCCCAGAGGGGAGCTCTGGGCAGGAAGGAGCCTCTGGATAGGGCTTCAGCTACTCCAGACCTTGGATTGGCAGAGGTGAGTTGCCCAATCAGCGCTCCTTGGAGGCAGGACCAGCTGTCAGTTAATCAAGATGGTTGTCCATCGAATTAATTAGGGCCAGGCCTGGTATTCTCCCCTCCTTCTTTTTTCTGCTATGTCTTCCCCTGTCTCTCAAGCACCACTCTTTTTCCAGATGCCTCATTCCATATTCCTTCTAACTTCATGATTCTGGTCCACTCCCAGGGTCCTTCCACCTTCTTCTGCCTCCAGGCAGCCCATTCCCTTCCTATTCCACGTATCCATACTCCCTTGCTGTGGATCCCACATTGATTAACTAGAACGGCTGCCTTCCACATGCTGCCCACTACCTGTCTTGCCCACTCATATATTCTTATTCAGGCACTGGTTGAAATGCATGTGTCCAGTCCATGTACCCACGTAATATGCCTAAAGTCCTGACTCTCATGAAAGAAAATCCAGACATATGCGGGTGCTGAGTCCAGATGAAAAACACCTGGGTGTAGGCTCAATCCTCTACCTGTAAAGTTTGTATAAGTACTGTGCGCTGATTGTGCCACTGGAGTTTCTGTAAATTATTGATCTGAAAAGAGCTCTCCTGATCTGCTTGAGTTTTCTTTCCACCTGTGGAGAACCTAAATAAAAACACAGCATTATGTCATCGAGTTGAAACAGAGTTTATGTTCTTGGATTCAAATGAGAGTCTTCTAGAGACGTTGCCTCAATATACTTATGAATGTGCTTCATAATGCATGTACATGAAACTGCCTCCTTCATATGTACTAAAGAACAACAGTTTTCATTCAGAGGCGATTGCGCCCCTATCTCCAAAGCAGTATATGGCCAATGACCTGAGTAGATGAGGTTTTCCTGAATGAGGGAGGAGGAGTGGTGAATTGTAGTCAGGGTCTGTACTGGTCCCAGGGCATTGAGGCCCAAGATGCTGATAAGCATATGTCCACATATGAGATAGAACCCCAACTCATAACAGAGATCTCTGGGCCAAAATTACAGCACTTCCTGCTAAGCTTAAGAAGCATGGAAGGCCGTATTTTCTCAAACTGGATGGTAACTTCCACATTTTCTGACTTTTGTCCTCATACTGTTCCCACAGGTATGTGTACTACAACCAATTTTATTTAAAAATTCTTCCTCTCGACAGAGTCTCACTTGAAAGCCCAGGGCTTTCCCTACTATGCCTTTGTCCTGTATCAGTAGGAAAGCCCAAGAGAGCCCATGGTTTTCCAGCATTATCTTAGGAATAAATAACCCTTTCATATTGGACAAATCATGTGCCCCACACTGACAACTTACCCAAATTCTGCATTCTGGAATGCATTTTTATCTAGCCAGTCCTTTCCTGGTACCAATGCCAGGGAGTCTGTTCTTTTCAAAGGCTTACATGAGCATATAGTGTTGTAATGGAGATATGAATGCCCACTTTCTCCTGGATTCTTTTGGGAAGCATTCTAGGGGATCGCAAGAGAGAAAAGAAGAACTTTAGGACAATGGCACAGTCAATGCAGAAATAGGTATGGTTGTGGGGTGTGTGTGTGTGTGTGTAATTTTTTTCCTCATCACCTTTACTTCCACTGAGTTGTCTCATGTACTCATCTACCAATGCTAACTAGCTTTTGGATAAAAATCTCGAGCTGATTAAAGATAAGTCTCTGCACTTTCTATCCTTTTAAGGACAAGAAGATTCAAAGCCTTCCTGGCTGAGAAATAGCATACCCACCAAACAGGCACAAGGTGTCCATATGGAGACTAATATAGAGGTCAGAACCAAATGCCATTGACTCCTCTCTAAGTAAGTATGCGAAACTTTTGGCAACCACCAGCAGATCTTTTCTGTCTCAAAAAGATCCTCTCAGGAAATGAATTTGGGATGTTGTGTGCTAATCTTGAGCCCAAACTTGAGACTGTTCTTGTCCATAGAATTTACCTTCATCTAAGGAGCCTGTGGATTGCAATTGACTCTGCTTTAGATGTCTTGTTCCTTGGTTTTGAAAGCAAATCTTGGTGTAAGAAAAAGAATGGATTGTCATGTAATTTGTGTCAACATAATTGAGATCTAACAAAGCAATTCAAAACAGAACAGACAAACAAACAAACAATCAAACAAAGGAAGACTCCATTTTGGCTGTCTAGCCCAGTGGTAATATTTATAATTCAAAAGCACAATAGTATACAAAGAATAATGCTTCACCTCCAAATATTCTAAAGAATACTGTGTCTGCAATCAATAATAAGATAATGATTTATTCCTTGGTTATCTTCATGGTATCCAAATTAAATACTCCTGATTGAAGAGACAATGCTGGTTTTCCAAAAGCAGGACAAGCTTACTACTGTACCCTCTCTTTCCATCTTCCTCTTTCCGCCAATGCTACCAGTCATGCTGTCTTTGTGATTCTGTTTCTGATTCTCTCTGTTTAGCTGTCTTGGTCTCTATTTCTCTAAGATTCTGTCTCTATCTCTCTATCTCTGTCTCTGTCTCACCCTCCTCTTTCTCTCTCATGCTCTCTTTTGTCCATTGTGCCTCATGTTGAATGGGGACAATACCTGATTATTTTTTTTCACTTCCCTCAGATCCACATAGATATACTATTTTTTTATTTTCCTTTTTAATTAAATCAAGTTTTATTTTATATTTTTTATTTTTTTTATTTTTCAATTAGAGTTGACACTTAATATTATTTTATATTAGTTGTAGGGGAACAGCATAGTGGTTAGACATTGACATAATTATGAAATGATCCCCCCTATTATTCTACTACCTACTTGGGACTATACATAGTTATTATGATATTATCAACTATATTCCTTAATCTGTAATTCACATCCCCATGACAATTACGTAACTGCCAATTTGTACTTCTTAATCCCTTCAACTTTTTCACCCAGAGCCCAACCACCCTCCCATCTGACTATTACCAGTTTGTTTTCTGTATTCATGAGTCTGTTTTCATTGTTTGTTTATTTATTTTGTTCTTTAGATCCCACAGATAAATGAAGTCATATAGTATATGTCTTTCTCCACCCAATTTATTTCATTTAGTATAATAACTTCTAGGTTCATTCATGTCATTGCAAATGGTAAGATTTCATTTTTATAACTGAGTAATATTCTGCTGTATATATGTATCCCTCTTCTTTATCCAGTTGTCTATTGACGGGCACTTAGGTTGCTTACATATCCTGGTTATTGTAAATAGCACTGCAGTAAACATAGAGGGGCATATATCTTTTCGAATTATTATTTTGGTTTTCTTCAAATAAATACCCAGAAGTGCAATTGTTGGGTCATAAGGTAGTTCTATTTTTTGATATTTTAGGAAACACCCATATTGTTTTCCATAGTGGCTGCACCAATTTGCAATTTCATCAACAGTGCACAAGGATTCTCTTTTCTCCACATCCTTGTCAATACTTGTTGTTTTTTGACTTATTGATAATAGCCATTCTGACAGGTGTGAGGTGATATCTCTGATGATTAGCGACATTGGGCATCTTTTCATAAGTCTTTTGGACATCTCGAAGTCCTCTTTGGAGAAATGCCTAATCAGGTCTACTGCCTATTTTTAAATCAGATTATTTTATTTTAATTTAGTTTAGTTTAGTTTTTAGTGTTGAGTTGTATGAGTTTTTTATAAATTTTGAATATTAACCCCTTATCAGATGTATCATTGGCAAATGTCTTCTCCAATTCAGTGGCTTGTCTTTATTTTGTTGATGGTTTCCTTTGCTGTGCAAAGGATTTTTAGTTTAATGTAGTCTCATTTGTTTATTTTTTCTTTTGTTTCCCTTGCCTGAGAAGATATCAGAAAAAAAATATTGCTGAGAGCAATGTCAGAGAATTTATTGCCTGATTTTATCTAAAAATTTTATGGTTTTTAGTCTTACATTTCCATCTTTAACCCATTTTGATTTTTCTTGTATATGGTGTAAGACAGTGGTCCAGTTTCTCTTTTTTTCATGTGCCTATCCAGTTTTCCCAGCACCATTTATTGAAGAGCCTGTCTTTACCTCATTGTATATTCTTGCCTCCTTTGTCTTTGTCATAGATTAATTGACCATAGAGGCATGGGTTTTTTTTCTGGGCTCTTTATTCTATTCCATTGATCTATGTGTCTGTTTTTATGCCAGTTTTTATTACTGTAGCTGATAGTATACTTTGATATCAGTAGCATGATATCTCCAACTTTGTTCTTTTTCAAAATTACCATGGCCATTTGGGGTCTTTTGTGGTTCCATATGATTTTTAGGAGTATTTGTTCTAGTTCTGTAAACACATATTGAATAAATATATTATGTTGAATAAAAGTGGTGACAGTAGCATCCTTGCCTTGTTCCTTATCTTAGAAAAATAAGTTTTTAGTTTTTCAAGTTTTAGTATGATGTTACCTATGTGGGCTTGTTATAAATAGCCTTTATCAAGTGGAGGTAAGTTCCTTCTATACCCACTTTGTTGAGAGTTTTAATCATTAATGGTTGTTGAATTTTGTCAAATGCTTTTTTAGCAGCTATTGAGATAATACAGGCCTACCTTAAAAAATAGGAAAAGCATCCCAAATAAATAATCTAAATTTACAGCTAAAGGAACTAAAAAAGAAAAAACAAACAAAACTCAAAGTAGAAGGAAGGAAATAATAAATACCAGAGTGGAAATAAATGAAATGGAAAATGGAAAAATAAAAAAAAAAAAGGTCAATGAAACTAAGATCTGGTTCATTGAGAGGATAAATAAAATTGAAAAGTCTCTAGAAAAACTCATCAAACAATAAAGAGAACACAAATAAATAAAATCAGAAATGAAAGAAGAGAGATTACAACTAACACCACAAAAATACAAAGGATCATTAAAGAATACTATGAATGGCAGAGAAAAAAATGGCGTAGATGATAGAGGCTTTGTTCGTTCCTCTTGCGAGCAAATCAAAGTTGTCACAGAAATACAGAGCAAACAGCAAGGAAAGTCTCTTGAGATCTAGATGAACAATCTCTACAATGAGGGAGAGAAATAAGAAATCACCCTGTAATAGGAGGAGGTAGGACTAGGCGAGGACATAAGGCTGCCCAGTCCCAAGCAGCTGAGTGGGACAGAGTCTACAGCAATGGCAGCAGCAGACACTTCTTAAAAGTGCTGTGTCTGTGAGTGGACTTTTATGATGATGGACCTGCTCACCCTGAGCACCAGTGCCGTGTTGGCTGCACAGGGGAGCACCAGGGACTAATAGGGGGACACTAAGTTGTCAGAGTGAGGGCCAGAGTTGAGGATTTCTCCCGGACAGAAGTGCCAGCAGTATCCATTGTTCCTCTCCCTCCCCATGTGTGGACACAGTGCCACCATAGCTGAGATGTCATCAAACTGGATAACAGCGGTCACTCTTCCCAGGGGATTCCCTAAAACTCCACCTCATCCAACCCATGACCTCACCCACATCCAGGTGTATTTTTGGTGAGTCAGGTGCTCCTTGCTGAGCATCACCAAGACTCACAATGGTGGCAGCTGGCCTTGGTTTCTGGTGTGGTTTCTTGAGGTAACTATAAGCACAGTATCTGTGGATTGCTTGCTGAATCTTAACTGGTGGCATCAAAATGGCATAGGTTGGAGCTAAACTTGGCTCACAGTTGAACCCCTCTCAGAACTGTGTCACTAGACACTTACTGCACAAAACTGTACTAATAAGACCAGAAGACTTAGGAGCTTTGCTTAGTACATAGAAACAGACAAAGAAAGGCAGCCAAAATGGGAAGACAAAGAAGCAGAAACCATATGAGAACAGAACAGAGATCCATAAACAATGAAGTCAAATAATCTAACAAATGCAGAGTTAAAAACACTGGTTATAAAGATGCTTGATGAACTTAGGGGAAGTATAGATAAATTCAGTGAGAACTTTAACAAAGAAATATAAAAACATAAAAGTGAAAATTATAAAAGGGAACCAGTCAGAAATAAAGAACACAGTATCTGAGTTGAAGAGTATATTAGAATCAATAGAGTGCATATTGAACCACTGACAGAGGATGGTGAAGCCAAAGACACTCAATCAGAATGGCAAAAAAAAAAAGACACAAAGACTATAATAATAATTTAAGGAGACTATGGGACACTATTAAATGTAAAAATATCCATGTCATAGGGGTACATGAAGAAAAACAAGACCTTGAAGAGCTATTTGAAGAAATAATGATGGAAACTTCCCTGACCTCGTGAAGGAAATAGACACATAACCCCAGAAAATTCAGAGAGTCCCAAGAAAGAGGAACTCAAAGAGGCCAACACCAAGACACATCATAATTCAAATGCCAAAGTTTAAATACAAAGAGAGAATCTTAAAAGCAGCAAGAGATAAGCAGATAGTTACCTACAGGGGCGCACCCATAAGACTGACAGCTGATTTCTCAAAAGAAACTATGCAGGACAGAAGGGCTTGGCAGAAAATATTCAATGTGATGAAAACCCAGGATCTACAACCAAGAATACTTTCTCCAGCAAAGCTGTCATTTAGAATTGAAGGACAGATGAAGAGCTTCCCAGACAAAAATAAGCTAAAGGAATTTATTAATTTACCAAGCCAGTATTATAAGGAATGTTGGAGAAACTTCTTTAAGAAGAAAAAACATGCATCAAAAACAGGAATAAAGAATGATAACAACTACATTCCTATCAACAAGTACCTCAAATGGAAAAGAATTAAGTGCTCCAACCAAAAGAGAGAGTGGCTGAATGGATAAGAAAGCAAGACCCCTACAAATGCTGCCTACCAGAGACTTACTTTGGATTAAAAGACACACAGAGACTTAAAGGAAGGGGATGGAAAAAGATATTGCTTTGATAGACCTAGAGAGTATTGCGCTGAATGAAATGGGTCGGATAGAGAAAGACAGATATCGCATGATTTCACATACATGTGGAATGTAAAGAACAAAATCAATAATAACAACAACAAACAGATACAGAGAGGGATACTAGATGGGAGGGATGTTGGGGGAAAAAGAGGGCAAACAATTGGAGAAGTGCAGGTGGATGGTTGCAGAGTAGACATGGTAATGTAGAGTATAGTATGGGGAAGATGGTTAATAATGTTGGAATGAATATGTGGCTGGGAGAAGGGGTGCTATACTTGGTGGGGTGAGCACTTTGCGAGTTGTGTGGATCTCTGATCAATATGCTGCTCAGCTGAGGCTGGTGAGTTGTATACCAATGATAATTTTTAAAAACTCATTGAATTGTACAATAAATGCAGGCAGCTAGTTGTCTATTATATTTCATAAAGACCAAAAAATACAGATAAAAAATTTATGTGATAAATAATTTAAAGTAATGGTCATAAAAAATGCTCTCCAGAGAAACTGAGAGATGTTCTCAGATCTCTCCCCTTGAAACAACAATAAGCTGAACATCTAAAACTCAACAAAAAACACCCAAACTGCACACCAGTATGTCTGAGCGTGGGATCTGCACATAAGAGCTACCACAGATGAGAACCCCCGGTGGTCGAGTGGTGGGCTGGGAGAAATAAGGAAGCTGCCTCTCGAAGCCACCAGAGCTCCCTGTAGGAGGAAGGGGAGGAGAGAAGGTGCATGAGTTCCCTGAACAACCCTGCCTGGGAGAGCTGGGAGCTCTACTGGGCCAGCGGCAGTGCCCAATCATCAGGACAGAAAGTAGAGGAGGGGGTATGGCACAAAAGCGGGACAACAGAGAAACAACAGTTGATTTTTACCAGCTGCGGTTGGAAAACCCAGGCTGAGCTGTAGCCCATTATCCCCAACCTGGAGTGCCCCTACCTCAATATCCTCCAAGACTGAGCACCATGGAGCCCCAGAGGAATCTGAGCAAACACTACCAAAACTGTCCCTAACACTAAAAGGGACTGAAACTGAGGGTAGCGAGCATGATTAAACAGATATAAGGGGAAAAAAGCATTATTAAGGCTCTAAATGAAGCAGAGATCCAAAAGGCTTAGACAGTACATAATGGAACCCAAAAGAAAAATATTTTCTTTGCAACAGGCTAAACAGAGACCTTTATATAATAAATGTTTCTGGGGGGAAAAAAAACAGATTACATTTCCATTAATGTCCAAGAAGAGAAATAATCCATTAAACACCATGAACAACCAAGCTGACAAGGCACCTCAGAAAGAAAGAGAAAAATCTCCAGAAAATAAGTTTATAGACATAGAAATATGCAACTTAAACAGTAAAGAATTCAGGATGGTACTTCTGAAAAAACTCAGTGAGATCAGAAACAAGTCATAACAAAATTTCAGGAATTGAAAAAACATCAGATGAACAGAATGAGTTTTTTAGCAAGGAGATTGAAACCCTCCAAAAGAACCGAATAGAACTTCTAGAGATAAAGAACACACTGCAAAAAATGAAAAATGAAATAGCAAGCTTGGGAAATACAGTCAACCAAATGGAGAGAAGGATCAGTGATATTGAAGACAGAAATCTAGAAATAAATCAGAAGGAAGAAGAGAGAAACCAAAGAATGAAAAATAATGAAAGAGAAATACAAGAACTAGCTGATACCATGAGGAGAGGAAACATAAGAATAATGGGCATTCTCGAAGGGGAGGAAAGGTGCAGGGATTAGAAAGCATTTTCAGACAAATAGTTGATGAGAATTTCCCAAATCTAAGGAACAAACTGGAGCTTGGAATTCAAAAAGTCAACCAAACAACCAATTATCTCAACCCAAAAAGGCCTTCACTAAGACACATTGTATTAAATTATCAAAAATCAATGACAAAGAAAAAATTCTCAGGACAGCAAGGGAAAAGAAGATGGTAACCTATAAAGAAAACCCATTAGATTATCATTGGACATCTCAGCACTAACTTTACAAGTCAGAAGAGAGTGGAATCAAATATTCAAACTATTAAATGAAAGAAACTACTAGCCAAGAATAATGTATCCTACTAAGCTCACCTTTAGATATTAAGGAGAAATAAAGACCTCTCCAAACATAAAAAATTGAGGGAATTCTCCACTATGAGGCCTGCACTACAGTAAATACTGAAAGGGGTCAGTTTACCTAAAACAAAATGACAAAAAAAAAGTACAAAATAGGGAGTAAGGTGACCAGAAGACACACAAAAGCAGAACAGTGCAACCCTTACAGGGCATTCTTAACAATACGAAGAGATTTGCTTGAGTAAGATAGTAACGAACATTCAGGCATACATAGGGACAAATTGAGACAACAAAGACTGAAAAGGAAAGAACTTAAAGATTCAAATTTGCAAAGAAGAATGGAGATAAGGCATACGCAGAACAAAATGGATGACTGTGTATATAACTATCCTTTACATATTCGAATGGTAACCACACTCCAAAGATTCAAAACTGAAGTATATAACATAAAACAAGAAGAACCAGAGGCAAAACTCACAAAAGCCAACCAAAAGAAAACAGAAACACAAGGACAAGGAAGCAATGGAAACACCAAGCTACCAGAAAGCAAAAGATAAAATGGCTATCAGAAGACCTCATATTTCAATAATCGCCCTAAATGTAAATGGACTGAACTCACCAATAAAAAGGCACAGAGTTGCA
>CM053513.1:21597037-21621681 GCA_028627145.1 Eidolon dupreanum
AAAAAGAAATCAGGAAGAACCACAAATACATGGAGATTAAACAACATGCTACTGAAGAATAACTGGGTCAGAGAAGAAATAAAGAGAGCTCAAGAGATACATAGAAATGAATGATAATGATAGTACAACATACCAAAACTTTCTGTTAGGAATTGCAAAAGTGGTCATAAGAGGAAAGTTCATATCATTACAAAAATAAGAATGAGCCCAAATAAACAACTTAACACTTTATTTTAAAATCTAAAAAAGGAAGAACAAATGAATCTAAAGTCAACAAGCAAAGAAATAATCAAAATTAGAACAGAATAAATGAAATTTTAAAAAAAAAAACAGAAAAATAAATGCAACAAAGAGCTGGTTCTTTGAGAAGTTTAATAACATCGACAAATCTCTGGCTAGACTTCAGAAAAAGAAGTAGAAAAAATAATTCCTTTTGCAATTGCAAAAAAAAGAATGAAATACCTAGGAATAAATTTAAAGAAACAAGTGAAGGACCTATATAATGAAAACTATAAGATCCTATTAAAAGAAATCGAAGATTTCTTGGATTAGAAGAATCAGCATATTAAAATGACCATATTCCCTAAAGTATTATACAGATTTAATGCAATTGCCATCAAAATCCCATCGGCATTTTGCAAAGAAACAGAAAAAAAATCATTATGGAAGCACAAAAGACCTTGAATTGCCAAAGCCATCCTGAGAAAAAAGAACGAGGCTAGAGGCATCACTTTGCCCGACTTCAAATTATACTACAAAATGACAGTAGTCAAAACGGCATTGTATTGGCAGGAAAACAAACACACAGACCAGTGGAACAGAACTGCAAGTCCAGAAATAAACCTATATTTATATGGGCAAATAATTTGTGGAAAAAAAAAGGCAAAAAACATGGTGGAGAAAGGAAAGCCTGTTTAATAAATGGTGCTGGGAAAACTGGAAAGCCAAGTGGAAAAGAATGAAACTAGACTGTTGTCTATCACCACACACCAAAATTAACTCAGCATGGATTAAGGACCTGAATAAGACCTAAAACAATAAAATGTATAGAAGAAAACACAGGAACTAAACTCAAGAACCTTGAACTTAAAGAGGACTTTATGAATTTGACCTCAAAAGCAAGGGAAGTAAAAGCAAAAATAAATGAACGAGACCACATCAAACTACTAAGCTTCTGCACAGCAAGAGAAACCATGAACAAAGTAAAGAGACAATCATTCGATTGGGAAAATATGTTTGCAAACAATGCCTCCAATAAGGGCCTAAAATCCAAAATATACAAAGAACTCATACAACTCAATAACAAAAAAAAAAAAATGATACAATCAAAAAGTAGGCAGAGGACCTGGACAGACACTTCTCCCTACAGAACATACAAATTGCCAAGAAATATATGAAAAGATGCTCAACATCGCTACCAATTAAGGAAATGCAAATCAAAACCACAATGAGATACCATCTCATACCTGTTAGAAGAGCTATAATCAACAAGACAAGTAATAACTAATGTTGGAGAGGATACCAAGAAAAAGGACCCCTCATACACTGCTGGTGGGACTGAAAATTGGTATTGCCACTATGGAAAACAGTATGGAAGTTCTTCAAAAAACTAAGAATTGATATACCATATGATCCAGCAATCCCCCTCCTGGGTATTTACCCCAAAGACTTGAAAACCCGTATCCTAAGATATTTGCACACCGAGGTTCATAGTAGCACTATACACAGTGGCCAGGACATGGAAGCAACCGAAGTGTCCTATGATAGATGATTGGCTAAAGAAGCTGTGTTACATATACACAATGAAATATTACTCAGCCATAAGAAGAGATGAAATATTGCCATTAGCAACAACATGGATGGACCTCGAGTTAATCATTCTAAGTGAAATAAGCCAGACAGAAAAAGTCGAACATCACATGATATCACTTATATGTAGGATATAAACCTAAAAGCAATAAATGAGCAAGACAAACAAACAGAGACTCGTGGACATAAACTATAGACTAGTGATTACCAGAGGACTATAGACTAGTGGTTACTAGTGGAGTGGGGAATGAGGGGGGAAGTAGACAGGGTAAAGGGGGTCAAATATAGGGTTTAGGGAGAAGGTGAAGTGGGTAAAGGGGATTAAATATATGGTAGCTAAAGGAAACTGGACTTTGGGTGGTAAACACACAATAAAATATACAGATGTCAAATGATAATGTACACCTGAAAATTATATAATTGTATTAACCAATGTTACCCCCAAAAACAATTAAAAATTTAAAAAGAAAAAACAATGGAGAAAGAAAATCCTCCTTAATAAATGGTGCTGGGAAAACTGGAAAGCCAGATGCAAAAAAATGAAAATAGACTGTTGTCTATGACCACACACCAAAATTAACTTAAAATGAATTAAGGACCTGATCATAAGACCAGAAACAATAAATTACATAGAATAAAATATAGGTACTAGACTCATGGACCTTGGACTTAAAGAAGACTTTATGAATTTGACCTCAAAGGCAAGGGAAGTAAAAGCAAAAAAAAATGAATGAGACTATATCAAACTAAAAAGCTCTGCACAGCAAAAGGAACTGTCAACAAGATGAAGAAGCAACCATCTTAAAGGGAGAATATATTTGCAAATGACACCTACCTGTTAAGATTTTGCAAGCAATCCACTATAGTGCCTTAAGAAACCACACCAGAAACTGAAGTCAGCTGCCACCAGTGTGAATCTTGGTACTGCTCAGCAAGGAGCACTGTACTCATTTGGCTTGAGCAAAGTCACAAGTTGGGTGAAGCAGAGTTTCAGGGAATCCTCCGGGTAGAGCGACCCCTTTATCCAGTTGATGACATCTCAGCTATGGCAGCAATGTGTCAGCACACTGGGAGGATGGAAGGCTCAACAGAGGAACAATGGATACTGCCGACACTTCTGTTCTGGAGAGATCCTAGCCTCCGGCCATCACTTGAACAACTCAGTGACCCCCTGCAAGTCCCTGGTGCCCTGCATGCAGCCAACCAATCGCTGGTGAGTCTGTTTGTTTATCATGTTTGTTTGCTGCTTTATATTTATACCCTACATATGAGGTTTTCAACTTTTTCTCTCTGACTTATTTAACTTAGCATGATTATCTCAAGATCCATCCATGTTGTCACAAATGATAGTATTTCATCTCTTCTTATAGCTGACTAATATTCCATCATATATATGTACCACATCTTCTTTATCCAAGCATCCATCGTAGGACACTTCAGTTGCTTCCATGTCCTACTCACCATGAATAATGCTGCTATGAACATCAAGGTGCGTATATCTTTTCTGATAAATGTTTTCAGGTTTTTTGGGTAAATACTCAGAAGAGGAATTGCTGGATCGTATGGTAGTTCAATTCTTAGTTTTTTAAGGAAACTCCATACTGTTTTCCATAGTAGCTGTACCAATTTGCAGTCCCATAAGCAGCGTATGAGGGTTCCTTTTTTTCCACATCCTTTCAAACACTTATTATTACTTGTCCCATTTATGATAGGTGCGAGATGATATCTCATTGTGGTTGTGATTTGCATTTCCCTAATAGCTAGTGAAATTTGAGCACCTTTCATGTGTCTGTTGGCCATTTATATGTCTTCTTAGGAGAAGTGTCTGTTTAGGTCCTTTGCCCATTTTTTTAAATTGGATTGCTTGGGTTTTGTTGTTGTTGTTATTGAGGTATATGAATTCTTTGTATATTTTGAATATTAGGCCCTAATCAGAAGTGTCATTTGCAAATATATTCTCCCTTTAAGATGTTTGCCACTGCTACAGCCTCTGTCTCACTCAGCTGCTGAGGACCAGCCTCATATACTACTTCCTCCCATTGCAGGATGATTTCTTATTTCTCTCCCTAGTTGTAGGGCTTGTTCATCTAGATCCCAGGCGACTTTCCTTGCTGTTTGCTCCATGTTTCTGTCACAACTTTGATTTGGTAGCAAGAGGGATAAACAAAGCCCCTATCATCTATGCCATTTTTTCTCTCAATTTTTAATTTTAAAAAAGCAATTATATTCAGGAATGAAGGTCACTATGAGTGTATGATCTATTACATAGTATACAATATAATGTACATAGGTGAAAAGAGAAAGTAGATGAGGCAAAGAAAAAATGTTCTTCTACTCCTTACCAAGCCCCATTTAATTGAGAAGGAAAATCTGAGCTTCCTCATTAATGTATAGCCTGATTGCTTTAATGTTTATTATTTGATGATCTTCAGAACACTTTGGCAGTATAATTTGATAACTTCTCATATTAAAACATGCCATGTAACAATTCTGGTCACCAATTATAACATATGGCAGGGGTTTTCCCTGTACCACAAAGCAATTCTCTGACATCAGCTGGGTGTCCTCCAATTCGCCTCACTTCTGATACAATCTACCTGGAGGTAGCATCAGATTCCACACGTTAAAGGTTCAGTTCTTCAAAACTACCATGCCAATGAAAAGATGCCAATGAAAAGCCTAAGTTGTTACCTGTACTTCTGACCAATAGGCTATGAGTGAGAGGTTTTCACTATTTTATTAAATAGTAATAAAAGCAGCATGATATGTTGAGAGAGGGACCATAGAAGAAAGAGGAAAGTTTTATATTATAGTACTTTTACTGACACTTTTTTCTGCTTTTTGAATAAGAGTTCCCACATTTTCATTTTACATCAGGCCTCTCAAATTAGGGAGCTGGGCTTGTCTACACAGTTTGTTACTGGATGGTTGGGGTCAATGACTCTTCCACAAGGAAGGGCCCCAGACACCTCACTGATGGACAAAAGTGGCTTTGATTGATGTCTGATGGCAAGTGAGAGCCCACATAAGGAACCTTAAATAACCATTAGGGCCTAGAACAGACATCCTACATTCAATTGTCTATGAGCAGGTAACAGCCAACATCAAAGAATGTGGAGTGGATGAAGCTGTAGAGAAATGCTTACCTTGTGTAATCTGACAAGTAGGAGGCAGAAGGAGGTATCTGAAACTCAGCTCCAGATGGTTGTCGCTGTGTCAGATATAGATAAGTTCAGTATTGTAACATTATTCAAGAAAAACTGGAAATTCAGCTCTTTTATGTGAAAAATTTTATGTGAGTTTTCAAAGACTGTGGATAGACAAAACATATCAAGGAGACATATTTGAACCAGGGGCCCCTATTTTGCAAGTAACCAGAAGGCTGTTTCTGGCATACTACAAAGCAGGCTGCAAACTTCTCTAAACTCAGTCACTCTGGCTTAACTGTCATGCTTTGGGAAAAAAGACTGAGCATCTGTGTAAAAACTTAAAGAGCTTGTAAATACCAGTTTTTAACAATGACATCTTGTGGTATTGAAATAAACAACAGCTGGGCTGGGCTGAGGAACCTTTCTTGATTTCTCCAGCAGCCAGGCATTTTGAGTAAACTTTTGAGCTTATATGGGGGGAGGGTAGGTCTCAAGAGAAATATAATCAACTTTCTATTAATGAAAGCATGTGCGAGAGAGAGCAATACAGTGGAAAAATAGAAGATGTGACCAAACATGCATTCCAAGCCAGCAGTATGTGCTATACAGGTTTATGTTTTGATTAAATGCCACAGATATTAAAATAGAGAATTTAACATTTAAGTTTTCCTTTTATTTATGGAAATTCAATAGGAGTATTTCAGGAAAGATTAAGAATAGTGTCAATTTATAGTAAATGTATGACTTTATGGCCTGGTATTAACTCAAAATACAATAAATTTTTATGGAACCTAGCATTGTCCTAGGCTAAGAATGTATATCAGGTGTCTTATTTGACACTTAAATTCATCATAAAATTTTTTGAATTTTAATTTAAGGGAATTCAAGGGAATAAAAATATAAATTACACTATTTATTTATTTATTTATTTAATGTATCTATTTAGTACAATGGGTTAGATGTTGTGATGTAATAGCAACTCAGATATTTATGGTTGCCATTTTCACAGAGTTTACAAGAAGTATTAAACAAATGCTTGCACAAATAATTAACTCCATAGTCTCTCTCTCAACTATGCTAAGTGCTGTGAAAGAGAAGGGTAGAGTATTGTGAGGCAATAATGTGAGGATGTAACCTGGTCACTAAAGAAGAGTCATTTAAACAGAGACCTGAAGGATGAATAGGAATCTAGGTAAAAGAACTAGCAAATGCAAAATTGATAAATATTATTCTTGGGATTATGGTAGTAATAAAGGCATATGAAATTATAATTTTTATGTAATGTGGGTATGTCTTGCTTCTGTAAATTTTATATATGGTTGCTATGATTGGCAGAATTAATATAAGTAGTGAAATTACTATCAATGAGGCAAATAGGTTTATTACTTTTATTTGGAGTTCTACCAGTATTTTAGTTGCTAACACAAATAGGTAACTTTTATCCTTTAAAAGTAAAGGATATATATATATACATATATACACACACACACACACACACACACACACATACACATACATATACACACATACACACACTATTATATGTGAAGGCATGGATTAGCAGTTTTAGCATACTTTTTCTGGTAAATGACAATTTTTACTTTTTGTTATTAGATTCACAATCTAATTTTTTATTAAACTATATTTATAGTACAAAGTTCCCAAAATGATTTGAAGTTTGTTTGATGGATAGGAGTTTGTTATGAGTGTATTTTCTCTTTTAAATGGTGGTTTAATATAGTTATTATGATGTGCATGCTTTCCTCACTGTGTTATAAATAGCACTTAGAGGGAATAGAGGGCAGTGATAATACCATTATCTCCATCAGGAGAATTGTTCATAGGCCATGAACTAAACTATACTTCGACTATGAATTTGTTCATAATTTGAGTATTCATCTTTTATGTGTCTTGGTATGGATTGCTTTGAGGTCATCATAGCTGGAATTTGTTGAACTTCTCGAATGTCTTTCATATCTTTAATCAAATCTGAGGGGTTTTCAGCCATGATCTTCAAATATTTTGTCTGCTAACCCCTCTGCCTTGGGCAGGATGTAGCCCCACTCTCTTAGGGATGGTGTTTTGAGGGGCTCTCATTGTGCCCATTTTTGCTGGCTCCCCTTTTATTTCAAGAGTAGGAAGTGCAATTTCCTTTCAACCAGGCTTGTTTACTTAATGGGGATGAGGATATTTGGATCCATATATAAATCTTCGTGTATAATTTCAGAGGACCTAAGGCAATTTATAATGTCCATGTGTTTAAATATGCAAATAAGATGTCTATAAAATTTTACATCTTTTACATTATATCACTTTTAACTTTTGTATTTTTTTATTATCATGTTGAAGGCTTCCTTGAATTTAGGTGAGAAAAATCAGAATCCTGTGAATTCCAGAAAATTGAATTTGTTGGATTGTTTTCTTTAGGAACATTTATTTAGAAATATAGTATCTCAGAACTCTTAAGAATGGCTGCATATGTTTTGATAATCCTAACCTGAACCTGGGATAGCCTGTGACTGATTTGACCAAATAAACGGTAAATAGAATACTGTGCCAGCTCCAGATATATGTTTTAAGAGGACTAGAAACTTTCACCTTGCTCTCTTGGAGCCCTCATCTGTCATGTAAAGCAAGAGAAGGGGTCAGTTGAGCCCAGGTTTACAGCCATCTCCATCAGGTACCAGGATCCTAAGTGAAGCCATCTTAGACCCACCCTGCCAGGTGCTGGTACAATTCCACTAAGTGACCCCAGCCAACACTGCATAGAACAGAAAAAGCACCTAGCCAAGGCCTGACTAAATACTCTGACCCCATAGTAATGTGAGCAAAATAAAATGATTGCTCTTTAAAGGTATTAAGTTGTGGGATATTTCGATGTGAGGTAATAAGATAACCAGAATAGAAATATTTTAAAAGACCCAAAATATAACCAAAAAATAAGCATGAACAAAATATTTATGCTTATTTTCTTTACTGTGATGATTTTTATTGATGCATCATTCAACAAATATTTATTGAGCATATACTGTGTCACAACTTTTTTGTGTGCATGCTGGGAACTCATAGTAAATAAGACAGGCAGTCCCACCTCCCCTGAATTTTACATTTTTGAGGAAAAAAATAAGTATACAAAATACACTCTGTACTTTCAGATAAGAGTAAGTGCTATAAAGAAAATAAAGCAGAGGGAGGGGCAAAATAGTGGAGTAGAGAAACACTGTGCTTACCTCCTCCCATGATTACATTAAAATTACAATTAAAATTATAGAACAATTGACTTGGAGAACCAGCTGAAGCCTGGTTGAACAGAAGTCCTACAGCTAAAGATATAATGAAGAATCCAGTCTATAGCCATACCACCCTGAACACCCCCAATCTCATCTGATCTCGGAAGCTAAGCAGGGTCGGGTATGGTTAGTACTTGGATGGGAAACCACCTAGGAAGACCGGGTGCTGTAAGCATTAAAAAAATAAAAATAAAAATAAAATAAAATAAAGAAGAATCTACCATGAAACTGGTAGGAGGGACAGATATGAGAAAAGGGCTGGCCCCACATCAGTGTCTGGGAGTTAAGAATCAGGAAGGCTATCTCGGTTGCAAAGTTTCTCCTTAAGGAGGGAGGAGTCCCAGCTCCACACCAGCCAACCAAGCCTGGAGTACCAGTGCCAGAAAGAGGAGTACCACAAAATCTGGCTATGAAAATCAGTGGGGATTCTGTCCATCTAAGTGCTTCAGGGCAAGGACTGTAGGGACAACCACCATTGTCCCTGTGCTGAGCCCTCCTCCCCTGCAGCCTATAGGCAGGTGCCACCTTTCCTATGTTGAGCCTTCCCCTGACACAACCAAATCTGAATCTACATTGGCCTGATGAACTCTGCTCACTCCACCCTGGTGACTCCCTGGGATCCCACCCCAACCAACTCATGCACTGCTGAAGGCACTTTCCTCTGGCAATCAGCCAGGCCCAGATCGCTCTGCAATTTTTCTTCGACAACAATCTCGGTCCACAGGCCCCAGGAAGGTGGCCACTGGCCTTGGTGAGCTCTGAGCCTTTTACTCAGTGGCCCCAGGCTCAGCGCTGGTGCTGAACTTGAATCTTCATTAACCTGTAAAACACCACTGGCCCCACTCTGGTATCTCCCTGAGACACTTCCTCACCCAACTCACATAACACAGGAGGCTCTTTCAGCAGCCGAGACTTACCGGAAGCCAGCAGGAGGAAGCAGGCCTTGAGATGCCTTAGGCTTTTTGCTGTGCTGCCACAGGACCAGTAATGGTGGGAACCAGTCTCAGTTCACAGCATGACCTCTCCCACATGCCTCCAGGTCCAACACAGGCAGTGACCAGCCAGGTATTACTTTGTAGTTCCTACCAAATAGCCCCAGGTCAATCACAGGCACAGGTCCCATAAACAACATACCCAGAGGCTGGCTTCAGACCTCAACAGGGCACCTGTGGATTAGCCCCCAAAATGGCACATCCAAATGAGGGTCTCAGCAGGCACCACAGTCCACTGGGGTGAATCCCTCTCCATGTTCAGCCCTTGGATATCAGTTTATACATTGTGGGTGTGGCCAGTCCTCACTGACAGGTACCTAAGGGTCAATCCGACACACTGATGTGCCAAAAGCAATTGAGGCTCGACTACAACAGGAGGGTACATACAACCTACACAAGGGACACTTCTGGAGCACCCCGCACAGGTGAATAAAGAGACTATGCCACTGGGTCCCACAGGACATTTACTACATAAGACCAGCTAACCAAGCTTGGGAGACATAGCAGATTTACCTAATATATAAAAACAAACACAGAGAGGCAGCCAAAATTAAGAGACCAAAAAAAAAAAAACATGTCCCAGATGAAGGAACAGGGGAAAACTCCAGAAAAAGAACAACTAAGTGAAATAAAGGTAAGCAACCTACCAGATACAGCGTTCAAAACACTTGTTATGAGAATGCTCAAAGAACTTAGTGAGAACTTCAACAAAGAGACAAGCATAAAAAAGGGCATAGAAACCATTAAAAAGAACTATTCAAAAATGTAGACTACATTCGCTGAAATGAAAAAGAAATAAACAGATTAGGTGAAGCAGAGAATTGAATCAGCGATTTGGCAGACAAGGTAGCAAAAAACACCCAAACAAAACAGCAAAAAACAACAAAAAGTTTCAAATGAGAATAGTTTAACGGAATTTGTGGGACAACATCAAGAGTAACAACATTCACATCACAGGGGTACCAAAAGGAGAAGAGAGACAGCAAGGAATTGAAATCCATTTGAAGAAATAATGACAGAAAACTTTCCTAACCTGGCAAAGGAAATAGACATACAAGTCCAGGAACTGCAGAGAGTCCCAAACAAGATGAACCAAAATGGGCCCACACCAAGACACATCATGATTAAAATGGCAAATGTTAACAACAAAGAGAGAATCCTAAAAGCAACAAGAGAAAGGCAGGTAGTTGCTTACAAGGTGCTCCCATACGACTGTCAGCTGATTTCTCAACGGAAACTTTTTAGACAAGAAGGGATTGGCATGACATATTTAAAGTAATGAAAAACAAGGACCTACAACTAAGATTACTCTATTTAGCAAGGTTATCATTTAGAATCAGAGGAGAGATAAAGAGCTTCCCAGACAAGAAACAGCTAAAAAGTTCATCACCGCCAAACCAGTATTATAAGAAATGTTAAAAAGACTTCTTTAAGAAGAAAGAGAAGAAAAAAATAACATAAATATGAATAATAAAATGGCAATAACTATGTACCCATCATTAATCATTAATCCATTAAATGGATTAAATGCTCCAATCAAAGATACAGGGTAGCTGAATGAATACAAAAACTAAAGCCATGCATATGCTGTCTACAAGAGGCTCACTTCAGATTAAAAGACACAGAAACTAAAAGTAACAGGATGGGAAAAAATATTTCATGTGACTGGAAACAAACAAAAAAACCTAGGATAGCAATACTTATATCAGACAAAATAGACTCTAAAACAAACGCTATAACAAGAGACACAGAAGGACATTACATAACGATAAATGGATCAATCTAACTAGAGAGTATTACCCTAATACACATTCATTCACCAAACATAGGAGGACCTAAATATATAAAGCAAACATTGGCCAACATAAAGGGAGAGATCAGCAGTAATACAGTCTTATTAGAGGACTTTAAAACACCATTGACAAAAGTAGACACCTCTTCCAGGCAGAAAATCAGCAAGGAAACCTTAGCTAACACACTAGACCAGCTAGATTTATTTAATGCTTTTAGAAGATTTCATTAGCAGCAGAATATACATTTTTTTCAAGTACACATAGAACATTTTTCATAATAGACCACATGTTAGGCCACAAAATCAGTCTCAATACATTTAAGAAAATTGAAATCATATCAAGTGTCATGTCTGACCACAATGGTACAAAACTAGAAATTAATTACAAGAATAAAACTGGACAACACACAAACATATAGAAGCTAAATAACATGCTACTAAACAATGAATAGGTTAACAATAAGATCACAGAAGAAATTGAAAGATACCTGGAGACAAATAAAAATAAAAACACAACAACCCTAAATTTATGGGACACAGTGAAGGCAGTTATAAGAGGAAAATTCATAGCAATATAGGCCTACCTTTAAAAAAAATAAATAAACAATCTAACCTTACGCTCAAAGGAACTTAAAAAAAAAAAAGTAAAGCCTAAAGTGAGTAGAAGGTAGGTAATAATAATGCTCAGAGAAGAAATAAACAAAATAGAGTCTAAAAAATTAGAAAAGATCAACGAAATCAAGAGATGGTTTTTGGAAAAGATAAACAAAATTGATAAACCCTAAACCAGACTCATCAAGAAAAAGAGGGAAAACAAATAAATAAAACCAGAAATGAAAGAGAAGTGACAACTGACACCACAGAAATACAAAGGATTATAAGAAAATACTATGAGCAATTATATGCCAACAAATTGAACAATCTGAAAGAAATGGATACATTCCTAGAAACATGCAATCTCCCAAGACTGACTCAAGAAGAAACATGAAATCTGAACCAACCAATTGCTATAAACAAAATCCAGTCAGTAATCAAAAAACTTCTAACAACAAAAGTCCTGGACTAGATGGCTTCAAAGGTGAATGTTACCAAACATTCAAAGAAATATTAATGCCTATCCTTCTCAAATTATTCAAAAAATTTCAAGAGAAAGGAATCCTCCCAAGCTCATTTTATGAGGCCACCATTACCCTAATCCCAAAACCAGATAAATACATTATCAAAAAAAGGATATCCCTGATAAACATAAATGCAAACAAAAAATGCTCACCAATATATTAGCAAACCAAATTCAGCAAAACATTAAAAAGATCAAGAAGACCTGAATAGGTATTTGTCCAAAGAGGAAATACAGATGGCCAATAGATATAAAAAAGATGCTCAAGGTCACTAAGTATCAGAGAAATGCAAATTAAAACACAGTGTTCAGGCCTGGTTAGTACTTGGATGGGAGACCACCTAGGAATACCAGGTGCTGTAGGCATTTAAAAAGGGGGGGTTAAAAAATAATAAACAATAAAACTATAGTGAGATATCACCTCACACCAGTCAGATCGGCTATCAATAAATCGAAAAACAAGTGTTGGCGAGGATGTGGAGAAAGAGGAACCCCTATACACTATTTGTGGAACTGCAAATTTGGAAATCCACTCTGGAAAACAGTTTGGAAGGTCCTCAAAAAATTAAAAATAGAACTACCTTTTAACCCAGCAATTGCACTTCTGGGTAGTTATCCAAAGAAAACCAAAACAATAATTCATAAAGATCTGTGTACCCCTATGGTCACAGCAGTACTATTCACAATAGCCAATATATGAAAGAAAGTCAAATGCTCATCAATAGATGATTGGATAAGGAAGTGGTACATATGTACAATGGAATATTACTGCACCATAAGAAAATGAAATCTTACCATTTGTGACAACATGGATGGACCTAGAGGGTACTTTGCTAAGTGAAATAAGTCAGACAGAGAAAGAAAGTATCATATGATCTCACTTATACGTGCAGTCTAAAGAACAAAATAATGAATAAAGCAAAAACAGACTCACAGAGAATGAACTGATGGTTACCAGATGGGAGGGGGTTTGGGCAGGGTGGGCAAAAAATGAAGAGATTAAGAAGTACAAAGAGGTAGTTACAAAATAGTCACAGGGATGTAAAATACAACATAGGAAACATATTCGATAATATTTTAATAACTACATATATGCCAGGTGGGTACCAGATTCATCAGGGAGATCACATTATAAATTGCACAAATATCTAACCACTATGCTGTATACCTGAAACTAATATAAAATAATATTGAATGTCAATTGTAATTGAAAAATAAAAATAAATGAACAAATAAATAAATATAAAGCAGCATGAGATAAAGGTTAACTAGGGTGTAGTATATGGAAATATTGCAAAGAAGCAATCAAAAGATTTCTAAGAAGGGGTCATTGAGCTGAAACATGAATGTTTGGAAGAGCACAGAAAGTATAAAGCCATCACATTGTATGAGTTAAACATATTGAAGAAATAGCAACAAAAAAAAGCCAGTTATATGACTAGTGCATATAATTTATGGCTTAAGTTGTTCCTACATAATAACTGCGTCTTAATATTTTTTATTTATTATTATTTATGCCAATAATACCTGGTCTTCCTAGGTAGTCTCCCATCCAAGTACTAACCAGGCCCGACCCTGCTTAGCTTCCAAGATCAGACATTTGGCTTGTTCAGACATCTTGGCATGGCCGTAGACCATGGACCATGGCTCCACTGGGGCGTGAACCCAGGACTTTCTATGTGTAAAGCAGACGTGCTAACCACTACACTATGGAAACATGTCCAATAACTGCATCTTAATTTTAACCCTTACTTATCACGCTTCTGTAATAGTGTCTAGTTTGAATGCGTTCCAAGAAAAAACCAGCCTGTGTGCATTTTTCATCTCTATATGTTTCTCCTTTGATGAGACTAAAGTAATAATAGGTCATAACTACTTCCATGTCTTTGCATTAATTAAAAGACTGCAATAATACATCTCTAGGAAATTGAAGATACACAAACAATATAACCACCTAGGGCTGCTGATTTTTAGATAGTTTTTCAGAGAGGCATAGAAAAGTCATGTATTAGTGATAATAAAAAACATTAGTTAACAAAGTTTTCTTGCATGTTTTATTAAAAGTATTTTGTTTAAAAGTTTTCCTCATGTTCTCCATAGTCATTGATCCAGTTCTTCTTAGTATAAATATTTATTACACTGGCTGACAAATATATAAGACAAATAACAGATAATACAGCAATTGGATAAACACTGCAGTTTCCAGAATGAAGGACATCTATTAAAATCCTAAAATATTTTTTAATATTCTTTTTTTAATAACTATTTGCGATCTAACACAGAGAAGACACATTTTTAAGGATTATGTTATATATTGAATATGATTACTTGATGTTCCCTGGCCTTGTCTTAATCCTTTAAAAAAGAGGTTTCATTTTCAGTCAAGATGGCAGATTAGGTAAACACTGTTCTTACATCCTCTCACAACCACTTCAAAATTACAACTAAACTACAAAACAACCATCATTGAGAATCGCCTAAAGTCTAGATGAACAGAAGTTCTTTAATTAAGGATATACAGAGGAAACCACATTAGACTGGTAGAAGGGACAGAGACAAGGAATGGGCTTATCCCACACCATGCCACATGTGGCGGTGAAAAATCAAGAGGGCTATCTTGACTGCAGAAGTCCTCTTGAGAAGTGAGGGGTCCCAATCCCAGCACAGTCCAGGGTTCCAGTGCCAGGATGAGAAATCTCCATAACTTTTGGCTTTGAAAACCAGCAGAGATTGTGATTGAGTGAGATGGAGGGTGGCTAGAGACCCAGGCATGTCTCTTTATTTTTTTTTAATTTAATTTTATTAGTTTCAAGTGTACAATACATTGGTTAGACATTTATATAGTTTATAAAATGATCCCCTTAATTGCTCTTTCTCTCCTCTGGCTCTTCACCTAGCCATGACATTAATGCTAACTGCATTTTCTATGCTGTGCTCCCTATCCCCGTGACCATCTATCAACTACTAATTTGTACTTCTTTAACCCTTCACTTCATTCTCTCAGCCCCCCAGCCGCCTCCCCTCTGGTCATCACCAGATTATCCTCTATAGTTGTGCGTCTGTTTTTGATTAGTTTGGGTTTTTTTGTTCCTTAGATTCCACATATAAGTGAAATCGTGTGGTATTTATCTTTCTCAGTCTGACTTATTTCACTCAGCATAATAACTTCTAGGTCCATCCATGTCATTGCAAATGGAAAGACTTCATTTTTTATGGCTGAGTAATATTCCATTGTGCATATGAATCACAACTTCTGTATACAATTGTCTGTTGATGGACATTTAGGTTGCTTCCATATCTTGGCTATTATAAATTGTGCTGCCATGAACATAGGGGTGCATAGATCTTTACGAATTATTTTTTTGGTTTTCCTTGGATAAATACCCAGAAGTGCAACTGCTGGGTCAAAAGGTATATCCACTTTTAATTTTCTGAAGAAACTTCAGACTGTTTTACAAAGTGGCAGTACCAATTTGCAATCCCACCAACAGTGTATGAGAGTTCTTTTTTCTCAGCATCCTTGCCAACACTTGTTGGTTTTTTTAATTTATTGATGATAGCCATTCTGACATGTGTCAGGTAATATCTCATTGTGGTTTTAATTTGCATTTCTCTGATGATAAGCAATCTAGAGCATCTTTTCATATGTCTATTAGCCATCTATATTCCCTCTTTGGAGAAATATCTGTTCAGATCTTCTGCTCATTTTTTAATTGGATTGTTTGTTCTTTGTTGTTGTGTTGTATGAGTTCTTTACATATTTTGGATATTAACCTCTTATCAGAATATCATAAGCAAATATCTTCTCCCAATCAGTCAGTTGTTCTTTTGTTTTGTTGATGGTTTCCTTTACTATACAAAAAATTTTGTTCGATGTAGCCCCGTTTATTTATTTTTTCTTTTGTTTCCCTTACCCAAGGAGATATATCCAAGAAGAAATTACTATTAGCAATAGCAGAGTTTACTGTCTGTGTTTTATCTAGAAGTTTTATGGCCTCAGGTCTTACATTTAAGTCTTTAATCCATTTCAAGTCAATTTTTGTATACAGTGTAAGAAGGTGGTCCAGTTTCTTTTTTTTTTTTCCTTTTTTTTCTTTTTCATTTTTTGCATGTATCTGTCCAATTTTCTCAGCACAATTTATTGAAGAGACTATCTTTGCCCCATTGTATATTCTTGCCTTCTTTGTTATATATTAAGTGAGTGTATAGGTGTGGATTTATTTCTGAGCTTTCTATTCTGTTCCATTGATCAATGTATCTGTTTTTATGCCAGTACCATGCTGTTTTGATTACTGTAGCTTTGTGGTATAGTTCGATATCAGGTAGTGTGACTCCTCCAACTTTGTTCTTTTTTCTCAAGATTGCCATGGCTATTTGAGGTCTTCTATGGTTTCATATAAATTTTAGGGTTCTTTGTTCTAGTTCTCTGAAAAATGTCATTGCTATTTTGATAGGGATTGCATTGGATCTATAGATCGCTTTGGGTAGTACAGCCATTTTAATAATGTTGATTCTTCTTACCCATGAGCACAGTGTTTGTTTCCATTTATTTATATTTTCTTCAATTTCTTTGTTCAATGACTTATAATTTTCTGAGAACAGATCTTTTACCTCCTTGGTTAATTTGATTCCCAGGTCTTTTATAGTTTTTAATGCAATTTTAAATGGGATTGTTGTCTTCATTTCTCTTTCTGAAAGTTCATCATTGGTGCGTAAAGATGCCACTGATTTCTCGATACTAATTTTGCATCCTGCTACTGAATTCATTGATCAGTTCTAACAGTTTTTTGGTGGTATCTTTAGGGTTCTCTATATATAATATCATGTCATCCACAAACAAGAAGAGTTTTACTTCTTCCTTTCCAATTCGGATACCTTTTATTCTTCTTTCTTGTCTTATTGCTGTAACTAAGACTTCTAACACAATGTTGAAGAGGAGTGGTGAAAGTGGGCATCCCTGTCTTGTTCCTGATTTTAAGGAAAACGCTTTTAGCCCTTCTCCATTGAATGTGATGTTAGCTGTAGGTTTGTCATATATGGCCTTTATTATGTTGAGGTATGTTCCTTCTATTCCCACTTTGCTGAGAGTTTTTATCATAAATGAATGCTGGATTTTGTCGAATGCTTTTCTGCATCTATTGATATGATCATATGGTTTTATCTTTTGATTTGTTAACATGATATATCACATTAATTGATTTGCAAATATTGTACCAACCTTGCACCCCAAGAATAAATCAAACTTGATCATGGTGTATGATATTTTTAATATATCACTGAATTCAGTTTGCTAATATTTTGTTGAGGATTTTTGCATCAATGTTTATGTCGGCCTATATAGTTTTTTTTTTTTTTGTAATGTCTTTGTCTGATTTTGGAATCAAGGTAATGGTGGCCTCATAAAAGCATTTAGGGAGGATTCTGTCTTCTTGAATTTTTTGGAACAGTTTGAGAAGAATATGTGTTAATTCTTCTTTGAATGTTTGATAAATTTTGCCTATAAAGCCATCTGGTACAGGACTTCTGTTTTTTGGGAGTTTTTGATTATGGATTTGATATCATTGGTGATAATTGGTCGGTTCAGATTTTTTGTTTTTTCTTGACTCAATCTTAGGAGATTGTATGTTTCTAGGAATGTATCCATTTCTCTCAGATTGTCCAATTTGTTGACGTATGATTGCTCATAGTATTTTCTTATGATCCTTTATATTTCTGTGAAGTCCATAGTTATTTCTCCTCTTCATTTCTTATTTCATTGATATGAGTCCTCTTTCTTTTTTCTTTAATGAGTCTGGCTAAGGGTCTGTCAATTTTGTTTATCCTTTCAAAGAACCAGCTCTTGGTTTCATTAATCTTTTGTATTGGTTTTCTAGACTCTATTTCATTTATTTCTGCTCTGATCTTTGTTATTTCCTTACTTCTATTCACTTTGGACTTTGTTTGTTGTTCTTTTTCTAGTTCTTGTAAGTGTAAGGTAAGATCGTTTATTTCAATTTTTCCTTGTTTTTCAAGATAGCCTGTATCGCTATGAATTTCCCTCTTAGGACTGTTCTTGCTGTGTCCCATATATTTTGAGTGTTGTCTTTCATTTTCATTTGCCTCTAGGTATCTTTTGATTTCTTCTTTGATCTCATTGATAACCCATTCATTGTTTAGTACCATGTTATTTTGCATCCATGTATTTGTGTATTTTCCAGTTTTTTTTCTTGTAGTTGATTTCTAGTTTCATACTATTGTAATCAGAGAAGATGGTTGATATAAGAATCTATATTTTGCTGCTTTGTGATAAAATGCTCTGAAAATATGTATCAAATCCATGTGGTCTAGTGTGTCTTTTAGGCCCATTCTTTCCTTGTTGATTTTTTGTCTGGAAGACCTATTCATTGGTGTCGGTGGGGTGTTAAAATCTTCTACTATGAGTGTATTACTGTTGATCTCTCCTTTTATGTCATTCAATAATTGCTTAATGTATGTAGGTGCTCATATGTTGGGTGCATATATGTTTACTAGGGTTATGTCCTCTTGATTTATTGATCTCTTTATCATTATTAATGCCCTTGTCTCTTATTATAGCCTTTGTTTAAAATCTATTTTACCTGACATAAGTATTGCTATCCCAGCATTTTTTTTTCATTCCCATTTGTGTGAAATATCTTTTGCTATCCCCTTACTTTCAGTCTGTGAGTGTCATTTGATCTAAAGTGGGTCTCTTGTAGACAGCATATGCATGGGTCTTGTTTTCTTATCCATTTGGTTACCCTATGTCTTTTAATTGGAGCATTTAATCCATTTACATTTAAAGTGATTACCGATAGGTACATAGTTGCTACCATTTTATTATTTGTAATTGTTTTTTCTTTTTTCTTTTTTTACCCCTTCTCTTTTTAACATTCCTTTAACATTTCTTGTAATACTGACTTGCTAATGAATTCCTTAAGCTTTTTCCTGTCTGGGAAGCTCTTTATTTCACCTTCCATTTTAATTGAAATCCTTGCTGCATAGAGTATTGGTGATTGTAGATTCTTGTTTTTCATAACTTTGAAGATTTCTTGCCAGTCCCTTCTGGCATGCAAAGTTTCCATGAAAAATCAGCAGACATTTTTATGGGGGGTACCCTTATAAGTAAATAGCTGCCTTTCTCTTGCTTCTTTTAAGATTCTCTCTTTGTCTTTGACATTTGGCATTTTAATTATGATGTGTCTTGGTGTGGGTCTGTTTGAATTCCTCTTGTTTGGGACTCTTTGTGCTTCCTGAACTTGTATGTCTAATTCCTTTGCCAAGTTAGGGAAGTTTTTGTCATTATTTTTTCAAATAAATTCTCAATCCTTTGCGCTCTCTCTTTTCCTTTGGGTACTTCTATGATTCAGATATTGTTACACTTCATGTTGTCCCAGAAATCTCTTAAACTATCCTCATTTTTTTTAATTCTTTTTTTCTTTTTGTTGTTCTGATTAGGTGTATTCTGCTACCTGTCTTCCAGTTCACTGATTCAATCTTCTGCTTCTTTTACTCTACTACTGAATCCTTCCAGTAGTCCTCATTTCAGTTATGATATTTTTAATTTCTGTCTAGTTCTTTTTTGTGGTTTCTGTGTCCTTTTTTATGCTTACTATCTCTGTGTCAAGGTTCTCATTGTGCTGATTGATTCTTCCCCTAAATTTGTTGAGCATTCTTATAACCATATTTTGAACTCTGTCTCTGGTAGGTTGCTTACCTCCATTTCATTTAGCTTATTTTCTGGAGTTTTCTCCCGTTGTTTTATCTGTGGCATGTTTCTTTGTTTTCTCATTTTATTAGCCTCTGTGTGTTCATTTCTATGTATTAGGAATATTTGTTTCATCTCTCAGCTTTGGCCAAATGGCCTTATGTGGAAGGTGTCCTGTGTGGCCCAGTGGCACACTTTCTCTGATCCCATGTCGGTGGCTCTGGGAGTGATTTTTGTGTAGATTGTGTGTTAGTAGATTTTTGTGTAGTTTAGTGTTAGTATATCAGTGGATGGGATTAATGCTCAGGCTGACTAATTGTAGGAATTGGCTTCACCCACAGGGTAAGAGTTGCTGTTTGGGGCTGACCACACTGAGTGGGAAATTGCATGCTTCATATCATCCCAAAGCAGCAGGTATGATTGAGCGGTACCATAGACTGTTGAAACAGTGCCTATGAGTAACCATCAATCCCCTTGTTGGGTATCTTGCCTGTGGGATGTGTTGCGGGGCCTGAATGAGCAACCTCAAGCTGGAGGTCCCTCACCAATAGAGCTGTTATTATATAGAGTAGCAGCCCAATTCAATTACAGGTAACTACCACTGAGACTCTATTGAAACCTGGTCATGGACTCAATGGTAACATACTCCTACCTGTCCCTTCTTGTCTGAAAAAGGGAGAAATGGTGCAATGGACTTGACCATGAAAAATAAAAGTGCTGCATTGCCAATGGGTAGGCTATTAGGCCTACCCATTGGGGTAAAGGGCTAGAGGTAAACTTACAGGTCATCCCTTGGGTAACGACCACAACAAATAACTGTAAGATATCCCACAGGAAAGACAAATGAAGAAGAAAGTACCATATTAAGGGAAACCTTTGTGTTGTCGTTGTGACCTATCATGAGTTCTCCCATATCGTGTCATGTTGACATGGTGGGATCAATGCTGCAAGGGGAACAGGTATGGTATTGACAGCCAGACTACACCCCAACAGCAGCAACAATCTTATAACAAGATAAAATGCTAGTATGCATCGTGCCTGATGGAAAAGACTTACCTGTGTTGGTACCATTGTCCTCCCACTCTTCCCGACCTTAAGTCACTTTCTTCAAATACCATGGTTGAATGGGCACAGACCTATCCCCTGATTGCAAATGTCTCACACTGTTGGGTCTGCACAGAGTTTCTTGTCAGTGCCTCTGCAGGACTGCCCTGGCATGATGTCACATCATGGGATCGTCTGACCCACTGGTAACTGCAGTCACCCAGCTGGACCATTATCCATACTCAAGTGGACACAAAAAAAGAATATGACATGGACTGGATAAACCTTACTGGGGCACTCAGTACATGATGGATGGTCATGGCTGACTACTGAAGTGGTGGAGGTGACTGGGCATGTGCCCCATTGTATTGAAGGAAACCTAGGGTCCCAGCTGTTAGGGTGGGTGCCACATCCCTTATGCCAAAATATAACTACTATCTCATCCACCATGCATTGGTGGACAGCATAAAAGTATGCCAGCATCCACCCAACTGTGATTTTGCCCCCAGGAAGCCTATGGGTATGTAGGGCCATCAATGGCCCTACATTCCTTCAAATTGGACAGGCCATATTTGGGGGAATGTCACATATTTGTCAGCAACTGTGTGGCAAGTGCTCCCACAGCACCCCACAAATTAGGATGCATATTATTCATATGTTCATACTAAGTGGACCCCATGATGGTATTACCCCTTAGCCATCTATCTGCCTGCAGTAGGTGATGTGGTAGTTGAAATGCAAGTGACAGCTTTGGCAAAACATATTGTTTGAGCCTTGAATTATACTCATGAAATACTTAGTCTGGTAACTGATGAAGTAGATCAAATTAGAAAAGTAGTATTGCAAAATTGCATGGCTCCAGATATTTTAACTGTTGCCCAAGGGGGCACTTGTGCCATTCTCCACACTAAATGTTGTATCTATTTTCCAGACCACTGGCACAACATCTCACAAGCCTTGGCAGGTCTCTTCCAAGAAATACAGGAAGTCCAGCAGATCACTGTGGGTCTTCTGCAGGAGTGATGGGCAAGCCTAACGTCCACTTGGTGCTGGGTCTTATCTCTCCTAGGAGGTGGAGCCTACCTCCTAGTGGCATGTTGTTCCTGTATTGTAATTGTAGCATATGGGTACAGAGCTCTGCCCTCCTGCAGCGATCACTTGCCAAGCTTTCCTCGGTGTACAGGAGGAACCCTGAAGGGGTGGAATGTGTGAGGAAAGAAAGGAACAATGGTAGTCAGGCTCCCTCTAACACCCTTAGCAGCTAATTTCTGAGTGGAAGGGACTCAGCAGTTCTCCCTTTATGTAACCATGTGTCTGGTATGCATACAGGGCTTATTATCTGGCAGTGTGCCACTATTGTTTAACCGGTGTGTAGAAGGCGCTGCCACCTGCGAGGCTGGCTGTGCCCTTGCTGAAATAAAGAGCTATGTCACAGTTGCCTACAGCTCCCAGCATTTTCTTCCAACTGCCAGAGCCTCATACTCCTTACCTCAGAACCTCAAATCTGCAGCAACACCGGCAGTCCCACAGACTCCTGCAATCCCCTCAAGAGATATTGCAGTTCATATAGGCAGCAGTGGTCTGCCCACAACTGTTTTCCCCAAAATGCACTCACTGTGCTAGCCAAGGTCTACTGCCTACGCAGAATATGCAATCCCAGAGAAAAGCAGGGCAGAGGAGGCTGCCAGTCAATGAGCTGCAGGCATTTTGTGGCTTGGGTGAAGTGGTATCTCAGGGAGACAAGGACCATCAGGCCAGTACAGCCTCAGTTTTGCTGCAACTTCTGTGCCCAGACATTCCTGCTGTAGTCACAGATCGCAGTGTGACCAGCTGCCATCTAGGGCAGTCCCATAGACCCCTGAAATCCCCCCACATGGTATGGCAGCTCTTGCAGGTATCAGAGCTCTGCCTGCAACTGATTTCCCTGCAGTGCCCACCCTATGCTAGCCAGTTTGTTGCCTGTGTGGATTGGGAGACCCAGGGGGAGGGGCAGGGCAGTGGCAGTTGACTGTAAATGGGCCACCTGGGGCTTTGTGGTTTGGGTGGGGCGGGGTCTCAAGGAGACAGTGGCTTTCAGATCAATCTAGCCTCAGTCTTGCAACTTCGGTAACCATTCGCGTGTTCCCACAAAAGTCCCAAATCAAAGCAAGATAAGCTGCTGTCTGGGACTGGCCCACCAATCCCAGAGATCCACCTAAGTTCATGTTGGCAGCAGTGATATGTCTGAAACTGTCTCTGAAATGTGCACTGACAGTGCTGGCTGCCAGCTGCAAATGTTTGGCCCTGAATCAGTACAGGATGTGGCAGCCATCCTGCAACAAAATCACCAGGCAATCTACAAGCTGGGTACGGTGAACTGATCTCCTCAGGCTAGTGCTTCCTAATAGCCCTGTTGGAGGGGACTGCACACAGTCAAAATGACTTGGTCTGTAGATTACCCCATAAGGGGGCCTGACTAAGGCACAATAGGGGGCTGTCCATCCAGCTCTCATTCTGGGGCCAGGTGATTAAGTCTTTCCACATATGAATCTTGCATGATCCTCTGACCCACCACCAGTGCCCTGGGTGAGTGTCAGCAGGTGAGAGAGCCTGTGAGTGGACCCTTCAAAGGGGCATCTAGGGTTTCAGTCTCCTTCCATCTCACTTAGATGGCCAGAATCCCCTCTGGTTTTTACCATCAGTTTTTGAAAACTCCTCTTCCTTGGGCTGGGACCCTGGGTTGGGGAGACCCTGAATGAGGCCAAGAACCCCCTCTCCTTCAGGGGAGGCTCTGCAGCATTGCTCTCCCTCCACTACCTGTGGGTGCAGGTCCAGCCTGATTCATGATTTTGCCCCTCCTACCAGCTTCGATGTGGCTCCTTATTTATATTATCAGACATATGTGATATGATTAGCTGGACTTCAGATGATTCACCACATTGACTATTTTATAATTTGGTTGTAATTTCAATCCCTATCTGGGAGGAAGCAAACTCTGCTTTTACCTAGACTGTCAACTTCCATAATAGACCCCAGGCATTTCTCTTAAAGGGCCCATACACAGACTTACTAATGAACTCATTGTCTCTGAGCTCCAGTACTGGGAAGCAGCTTGAAAGGCATCAGGGACATAGGGGAAGAACTGAGTTGTCTGGCTTCAGGGCGAGAGCTGGAATGGCATCTTTCTCCCAGAAAGAAGTGTTGACAGAAACCAGTGTTCTTTTGTTGAGCCCTCTCACCTCCCACCATGAAGATTAGACAAGTGCCATATCTAAGTCTCCATCAACCTTGCTAACACCATTTTCCCCACCCTGGTGATTCCATGAGACCCACCTGAGCCACCTGCAGACTCACCCAAGCTGCTTCCAGTGACTTTTCCATACAAATGGCATGTCTGGTTTCATGCTGCAAACTTTCTTAAAAACCTCTCAAAGGTTCACAAACCCCAAACATGCAACATCTGGCCTCGGTACTGGTGCCCTGTACTTCTTGCTGAGCAGCCCTAAGCTCAACATTGATAGCACCTGGCCTCAGTTCCAGGCTAAGCCTCTCCAGATACCTCCAAGCCCAGTTGATCTCTAGTTTCAAAGCCTTATGATCAGAGAATGTGGTTGGTATGATTTCAACCCTCTTATACTTGTTGAGGCTATCTCTGTCTTCTAGTATGTGGTCGATTCTTAAGAATGTTCCATTTGTACTAGAGAAGAAGGTATAAGTGGCTGTTTTGGGATAGAAGACTCTGTAAATGTCAATTATGTTCAGGTGGT